>JBAMJV010011938.1:0-86661 GCA_037951105.1 Echinarachnius parma | reverse complement strand
GCCCATTGTTTGATTTGGCAAACGTCTGTCTTTAATTGACTTTGGTTGCATGATTCAGATTAAATTAATAACGGTGTCAGATATATGGTGAAAAAATGCCCAAATAGTTTATATTCACGAGTTTTACCATTGATGTAATCGAATTGTGCACTGTATGATGTGTGAAAGTGTCAAGATACATGTATTGCATAGAGTCTAGTAATGAACGAAAGTGAAAAGTTCTATTTCCCGACATGTCAAATCAAATCACAAGCAACCCAATAACGAAGTGGAAATTTGAAGAAAAAAAAATCATCATATAGTTGCGCTTATCGACGCAAAGATTATCCCTGTTCAAAGCACAATTGAAACAAATTGATTATGGGGCCTCAACAAGACAAGGTAAATGCAGCCCAAAACTGTTTGATTTATTTGATTAATAGACCAAAGCTCGACCAGTTTCCGGACAAGTCCTGAACAAGTCCTGAACTGAACTAATAGGTGATTCATTAGTCTTAGTTGTTTAGTTGATTTACCCTCAAAAGACCTCTATACGTAAGCTACGAGAACATGCAGTGTTAAGGACCTAAATAATAGCTTATAGTAAATAATAATGAAAGGGTGCATATATTCATTCTAAAATTTCAATTATCAAGTATAGTTTCTTTTCCAACAGAAAGGTACATATCATTAACAATGCACTACGAACTATAATTTGTACAAGGTATTCATATGAAATAACGTAACATTATCAGAAAATATAATATACAAAGTTACAAGTTATAAATGTATATACAAAAGTTAGAGTATGGCAGTACCACCAACAACGTGACTTCTTCAAATTTTCTTTTTTGAAGGACCGGTGCTATTGCAATAGTTAGTGATCCATTTACTTTGTCAAATTAAACCAAAATCACTTGAAGCTTCCACCTTCCTTTTGTTCACTGGTGTTTGGCTTATGGTATGATATTATATAGTATGTTGTTTTCTTTTCCACCCGGAGAGCGGGGCAGTTAAATTCCCCACAAAACTAGAGTCTGGAGTTTAGAGTAAGTTACATTAAAAGGACTTAGTAACATTGTCCAAATCCTCAAAATAAAATTTTAATTCTAGCGGTTCCCTCATACCTTGTTGTATTCGTATTAACAATAAAATCATGGGACAGGTTTCGGTTTTTCAAATTTCCCTTTCGTTACAAAGATATGTACGATCAAAGTATTCAGATAAGAAAAACTCCGGTGGAGTTTTGAAACCGTGTACAAAGTGAGTGCAATGAGTTAGTGAATATCACTTTGCATTTTCGCTCATTACTTGGCCATGCAATGTCCATTTAACTTGAAATTTTCACACAATACCCTGTGGACATAAGAGATAACAACAATATACATTGCATCAACCATTCATTCATCACATTTTGCACATGGCAACAAAGTTACTGGATCTCTTTAACGCCTGTTGCGTTAAGCTTAATTAACTGCGAACGATAAGGCATTCTCTTCAAAACGCATGATTTTTGACAACTAATTAGTACAGAGTATCAAATGTTTTATGTAAGTGAGTAACGAGCCACAATTGTCATGTAAAACAACTCAGTTTGTTAAAACTTCACGTATTTTCATATCGTTCTGTTTGAATTAATTTACCGTGTCTTCAACAAAAAGTACACGTAGGAGAAAACTGTTATTAAAATATAAGATAAAGGAAAAATGTATGCAATTATTTTCAGGTGACTATATATATTGTATTTCTGTGGTGACTCCGCCTCAGAGCGCCCTCAGGGTGCATATGAGTAATGGTTATCGAGATTCGTTCCATCAGCTAATTATGCACCTTTCAACACCGCACATACATTTGAATCCTCGGCCATTAGGCTCTCTGTTGCTTACGTCATTCAAAGAACTCGCTGATTGTGGATTCCTGTAGTTAATTTATTTTTTACTTTGTTTTTTACTTTCTCAGTTTTTGACCAGAATTCAGCGTTGAAGCCAAGGGCTTGGATATGATAACGAGGAAATCATTTAGCATTGGGGGTGTTTAAAGTATTTCATTATTCTCCCCCACGGGGACGTGGACTGAATGTAAGAGACAATAAGCAGACAAGGGTCGAGGGAGGGAGGGGGGGGGGGGGGTGGGGTTGCCGCCCTTGTGTCCCGGGGGGGCACTCGAATTATTTTTTGACGGGGGTGTGCCTCACGGAACTCTGAAATGGGGGTCTGAAGAGCTGACTACAAGCACAAAATATAGGGTCTTTGGAGCTACAAAAACCCTGAAACGGGAGTTAAGGGGTCTAAGGAGCAGACTAAAACTACAAAAAAACATAGACATGGAGCTACCAAAGACCTACGGAAACCCGCAAAAAGGCTCAAATGGTGGTCCAAGGAGCCTAACTAGAAGAGAAAATGGACTTGGCTCTAGTCAAATACACAGCCAAGTCATTCTGGAGAACTATGGAGCCGAACTACAAGAAGAATAATTGACTTGGCGCTAGCCAAGTCATTCCGGGGGTCTATGGAGCGACAATTTTTGAAAATCGGGTATCTTTAGAGCTGCGATTGGGTGTGAAAAAGGGGTTCTTTTAAGCGGCACATACCCGTCTTACATTATACATGAGTGCCCCCCGGGCCTTGTGTCCTCCCCGAGCTGCCCCGCTATTGTGACCAAAATAGCTCGATTTGTAAATCTTCCCTCAGTTATTCTTTATTTACAACAGTGATAAACATGCCACAACTTACAGCACACAGTGGTAATCAGAACATGAGTTACAGTTTACAGGGGACAAATTTGCTGCCTATTTAAAGCCGGAAATTAGTATAACAGTTTGCTATCAGTCTCATGATTCCTTACGTCATTCAGAAGGATTCGGCTTTTATATATTCCGTGTTAACCCATTGCTTACAGGAGCTGGTGACCATGTATTACAACTACGGGGAATGTACAATCTAGTAGGAAACAAATTTAACAGTTGTATATGTTTGTATATGTGTGTGTGTGTGTGTGCATGTGTGTGTGTGTGAGTTTGTGTATGCGTGTATAATGTTTGTATGTGTGTACATGTGTATGTGTATGTGTGCGGTTGTTCTCGTGTACATGCGCCTGTATGAAAGTGTGCGCGTTCTTTGGTGATCATTTGTTCCTCAATAACCATGATAACGTCAGAATGGACTATTTCTCAATACAAATCACATAGATACATTTTATATCTAGGTCTAATTACTTTCCATTCGTTGTTAGAATCAAACCTGAATACTCGATCATAAATAAATCATTTTGGTTCCTTACACGTCATCAAGATCACGAACGTTTCTAATACCACAAAGTGCTTTTTAGTTGTTATTCTTGTTCGATTTTAACCTGAATCTGCCCCAGCACGAACCCCGAATGTCATGTCGCTTCGGTGGCGTAGCTACGGGGTGGGTTCGTGCGGGCAAGTGCCCCCCCCCCAAAAAAAAAACAAAAAAACAAAAAAACAACAACAACAACAACACACAAACAAACAAACAAACAAACAAAACAAAAACAATTGAGAAAAAGTAATACAATAACACAAGGAGGGAATCTTCAAAATGATATATATATAAATACATGGAGTGTGTGCACAATCAGTCCGACCATGCATGCTACGCTATGTCTCACTTGGTGTAACCTGTTAAAATTGCAAATAAACGTACAATCGCGACATACTTACACTAAATTCTTACCCACATCGGGAAATTAAATAATTTATATAACAGCAGTAAAAAAAAAAAAACTTCAGTCAGACACCTTCCCCATTTAGAATGGCACAACACGTTCTACAGGGAATTAGATAAATTAAAGTATATAGTAACAGTATCTCAAGAATTTGTGTTGAGAAACCCCCACTGGCCATAGCCATGGTATTATATCATGTATATGGCTATACATTGTGTACAATACGAAAGAACTTTCAGGAATACATGTACTATATTTAAATCCAAGAACAAAGCAAAATTCTGAATTATTAAAGGGTCATCTAGTTGTAGGACAAGGTTACTCGTTTATTTTTTCTCCCTCGTACCCTATTCTTGTGAAAAGGTCAATTATATGATCTCAGATGAATAAATACTACAGAAAGCAAAGATTGTTTTTTAAACCATTTTGTCTACATCGAGCCGATTTTATCTGAAAAACAAAAGTTGTTTTTCACCATGAAACCCTCTAATTATACTATCGCCGGGAGTGAAACGTAATTACAGCCATGTGAAGGAGCGAAACAAAACTACACGATTTTCATACCTTGGGGATTTAAACGTTTAAGGATTTCGGGAAAAAAAGGTATTGCATTTAAATCGTTCTAAATGTATACCTATCAATTGGAAAACATAACCCCCAGGGTCGCAACTAAAGATTTAATTCCAAATAGGTAGAAAAGCAACAAGCAGAGAATAGCAGGTACTAATAAATAGCTAGAACAGCAACTACACCATTATTAGAGGACATTTAAGATGGTCAAAACAACACAGGTCATCAACTTGTAGGTCAGGTGAATAACAGTTGTTTTTTACCTTTCTCGTTCTTATTTAAATTGATATTTTACTGGGGATAATAATTCGATTACTGCACGTAATAAAGAAAATCAGGTGAACATAGATTCCATAAAAAGAAAATTGACTGAAAGATATACAGAAAAAAAATAAACAAATTAAAAGAAAAAAGGAGCGCGTGATAGATTGAAAACCGAACGTACATAAAACTCTTGCAGATTATCGTGAAAATGATTTCACTCGTAATCACCAACCGTTTTCCTCGTCTTGTTCAAAGCCGACTTTCTTGGGAATTACATTTTAATTAGGAATGTTGTCTTCTTAAACTGGTAGGGATGAATAATGAAATATAAACGCGACTGAATACAAAATAATGTACCTTACTTCCTTGGGGAGTCATATCAATCCATAAAGGTCCATACAATCAAGCAAAAACACACTATTTGAGAACAAATTTAAATGACCATGATGACCTCTTTTACCAATGATGCGCACACAATTCTACAATTAAATAAATCAACTGGAGAAAATAGCTTTAAAGATCCCTTTCCGCGATGGGAATGAGTGATTAATGGTCGTGAGTCAAACAAGACGTATATTTTCAGTTTCTCTTGTTCATTAGTTAATTAGCGTGGGTGTACGAACAGACAAAATGTTGGCAGGGCGTTGCCGCTCAACCGCCGGTTCAATAACATCATAAAGAGACAATTCTTTGTAAAATAAAAACATTTACAGAGTGCGCACCCAATAATTCGCGTGCCTTCCTCCCCCGCCCAAATCGAATCCGACACGCTATGCTTCTGTTGCACTATTTTACGTATTAAAAATAACTTGTGATTGTCTTTTTGCCATTTTATGTGTTTATCACGTTTTCATTATAATACCAAATTTGCTCAGGCAATTTGCTAGGCTAATATATTTTTATTTACATGTATTTATATCCAAAATCATGTTGAAGACTTGCACATATTGTTATAAGGCCTATGTAAAATGAAATATTGAATAAAATACTTAAATATATTGCGCCGTCACAATATTGGTACACTTTGAAGTTAAGAAACCGAATGTAAAATGTTGGCATATCAATTAAGTAAATTGCTTCATTCTTTTACATAAGGGTTAACCAATTGCCTACGGGAACAAGTTATACTGCATACCGTCATTAATATATACACAATGATCTAAGGTAGATAGCAACACACTATATCCCGTTCTGATTCGCTTTTGTAATCATAATTATAATATGAGGTTTTTGACAAAACTTTGGCCTGTTATTAGTCATTTTTTTACTTGTCTTAGTATGGCGCATGAAACGACATTGTTAATTAGCATTCTGTACAATATGTGGTTTAGCCGAGGAATGCAGATGTATTGTTCACTCCGATGACAAGCGTTAAAGGTGCAACATAACAGTCCAAAGTTGAGTTGAAATCGGTCAAATTTAAACCCTGACATGGTTTTTAAAAATTTGACTTAGAACGAAAACCACTCAAGCAAAATTGCTGACCCTATTATTCTCAGTTGAAGATACACTACGCGACGAAACAAGTCATTCCGTGCCAATATTTCAGGAAGTATGCCGTTCCGTTTTATTTGGGCACCCTGTATTATATAGACCTATTGATATACTTCGAGGACGGTTGATGTGCCTATGATGTTCCTCATCAACTGTCACGGGGTAACATGCGGGTGTCCGGGCACATTTTTGCAGAAGGCTTTAGACAGATTACTGTATAAGGTCTATTCCCGAATATCATTCTTTATTTGACAAGTAACAAAATACAAAAATATAAA
Organism: Echinarachnius parma; assembly: GCA_037951105.1. NCBI lineage: Eukaryota > Metazoa > Echinodermata > Echinoidea > Clypeasteroida > Echinarachniidae > Echinarachnius > Echinarachnius parma. The sequence continues at coordinate 80,386 of JBAMJV010011938.1, read as the reverse complement.
AACAATAATGTATTCACTGCTTAGCTGTCCAAAATGGTATAGTAGTGTGATGAGTTTGCCCTAAAATGTTAGTGGCCCCCCTCCCAATAATATGTTTTGTATAAAAATGACGTGATTTCGCAAAATTATAAGCTGAGATTGTTCGAAAGTGTTTCAGTTTGCCCGAATTTAAGTTGTATTTTACCCTGGCTTATATAAGTAATAATACTGTTTTTAAAAGTTTAGTAAGCCTATATGCTTAGGCACATCGAAATCATATTTAATATTTGACCTACATGCCTTTTACACCACCATCTTCACAAAGTCAGGAGCAATTTCTGGTTCAAACATTCCCTCATCGTGAATAGTCAAAATGTAGTCAAGTCAATAGGAAAAAACAGGTTATAGACGTACATTGTTCATTTACAATAATAATAATAAATCATTTTAATCATAACGCATCTCCATGATACATAATTATGATAAAACAATTTATATAAATTATTATAATATCATAAGCCAGATATAATGTTTTTTCTTTGAATTACAGTCATCTTCGAAAACAGTAGGCTGTTATTTGTTTACAATGACAATATCATCCACAACAGACAAATGATTACCATAAACAGCTACATTCATATCAAATCAGTGGGTTGTACACAAGCAATGATCACTCCAAGGCTTCGCTGCAAAAATGGCATCAATCGATGGCACAGTTGCACATAATTGCAAGTCAGAAATATGCACATTTGAATGAATGAGTCAATCAGATTTGCGCATTAAATTTTAGTCTTGTGATCTCACTTGTAATTAACTGCGACTAATCAATCGATTGCAACTCTTTCTAAGGGCTTCTGCTTAAGGATGACCTCAGAATAGCTAATGAATCTTCTGTTATCATTGGGGATAACTCACGCAATATCACGTGCGTGTTGATGATTTTGAGGTCATCCCGAAACAAAAGGCTAGTGAAAGTTATTGCCTTGTAAGTTTGTATCATATAGGCCATTGTCATTCAAATAATATGCTTATCGGCAAGTAAGGTACTGAAACAAGCCAATACGTAAGAATAATACGCACATTTTTATTCTCTTCAATTCAACATTCAGTAAAATAACATTTTGTAACCATGTCAACATGTTTGTTTTTATACAATGGGAAGATTATTGATATGGCAAGTTATGAGTAAATAATAATTACGTTACTGCAAATAATACTGTTCTTTGAGTCCAATATTTAGGATAATTCCGTGATAAGAAGACGAATGACACTGTTAAATTAAAACTGAATGATTTTAGGAAAATAAACGCATGCCAAAGAGCAATATGCAAACTGTGTTGATGTAAAGTAATATGCTAAACTTTTCGAATTGAAAAGATACTGTAAACTAATAATTTAAACCATTTCTAGAAGTTAAACAAGTTACAAAATATAAAGTTAAAGAATATTAAATAATCATTATGAATATGAACAAAATGACAAGTCATTGTTTATTGTCTATGGGAAGATCACTAGTATAATTTGTTTATTAGATTAACTTTGAGGCTTTTGGTGAATAAAAGATAAGTAATACTTTAAAATTGACATTAAAAAACACACGATGGAACAATAAAATTACACGCATATAAAATAAATTAATAGTTGCATCAAATATTTAATCAATGGAAGACTACTAGTATACCATATGACATAGGCCGTAATAATAACATGATAATGTCTGGTGAAATTGATTAGGAATAAAACATTTATTTTCTGCGAATACATAATATAAATAACTCCATTAAAGGCGATGAATCAAATGTCTCTATACCATGTATACTGCAGGAGGCGTCTATATATTTATTAGAATAGGAAAAACATTCTGAAGCATACACATCTGACTGAAAAATCAGTATAGGTTCATTAAACTGAAGATTAGAACGATAGAACCCCATATGTTTCAAATATGACATCAAAATAATTAATCTAATAAAAGTTATGTAATTGTTTATAGACATTAGTTTACTTGTATATCAGTTTGTGTGGGCGGTGAGAGGCAATTGATTCCTTAATTTGAAACAAGACAAAATCAAAATCAAATTATATCTTTTAGACCTTGGCTAAAATAACATGTTAGTACCAGTAACAAACATTAAAATCCGTAAAAATATAACGTTGAAAGACATTTTATTTTGGCAAACTTGTCTAACTTTGGGAGTGCTTTACCGCGTGTATTTGTGTGTATGGTTGCACAATGGGTCGAGCCCAAAATGGTATACACTAAATATAACTACGATTATGACATAGAATACAGAAGCAGATATAAATGTTTCCTGAGTCAAAATGAAGTAAAAAGGGCATTATCATGGTGCAAGTTATTAATACAACGATGTTTAAAATTCCATCGCAGTCTTATAACACAAAAACATATATGTTGATATAGTGATAAAGTGATTGAATAATATATGAAAGAAACATTTATGCACATACATGAAAGACGGTAACATACAAATACAATACACACAGTTGGCATTCTTACTCATTTTTTTTTTTCTGAACGTTTATTGTATACCATTGTTAATGTTTGAATTATGTAATGTATAGAAGATATTAAACAACATTATGTTATCTAAATAAATGCCATCACAAACCTTTACTAGTTGTATAATGGTACATGATAAAAAAAATAAGTAAATATATAATATTGATTATATAGTACTGCATTGTTATTTTACTTAAACACCAAGTCAATGCTAGCAAAATGTTGTTTTCAATGGAAGAATCCGAATATATAGGACTATTTTCTTCAAAGTCTCACTATTCTATTCCCTGAACGTACAACCTGATACGACTGGAAATGTATTCTACAAAATATATATCTGAACTCAAACGAAAGGGAAACGTGTATTTCAAGGAAATATACAATTACTGAACATAATACAGTTATTCTGAAATGTGTTATTATTTTGTTGTTATCAAATAGATCGCCTATGAAAACAAATTGCCCCTTCAAAGGGCCAATGTTGTTTTACTTCTTGGACGATTTACTTTCAGTTATTATTCCTACATTTCAGGGTGTTTTTATAGTTGGGAATCGTAAATCAGACGCACGGTGCCATTTTGCGAACGCCTTGTGCATGGTTCAAAATGCACACCCACTCAGTGTAATGTAACTGACCTACGATTATTCGGACAGTTTCAGTCCGCCCTGTACCTTCCCACGTGCGAAAATCTTTAAAAACAACTCTATTGCCAGCATTAACTTCGCCATTTACTCCAAAGTTTGTATCTGTCGGGTACACTGTCGGGTACTGCAGCAGTGCTATTCATCGTATGAAACTATACTTCATACTAAATTGTATGTAAGTGGCTGTCAGCCAAGCCACCTGAACCACTTGTTTGTTAATACCGTACTGACCGGCGTAAAGGCCGCATCCCGACTTTGAGCAAAAGAATACAAAATTTAAACAACACAGGTGCAAACACGGGCATAAAAACAAGCAGTACAATGGCCATACAAATAAATTGAGAACATCGGAGATGCCCGAAAATGTTTTAATTCTCCAGTAATCACGCAATGAAAAGTTATTTGTAAACGAGCACTGATACAACAATGATGTTTGAAAGTACTTTTGAAGGTACGTGAAATAACACAAACAGTTGAAAGGCTAATGACACGTAACACAAAATATATCGCGCAATACTTTCTTTTCAACAAAAACGAAATCGTTAATGAAACATGATAAACAATATTAATGATATTCAATGTTAGGTTGACGAAAGCATTAAGAGTACATACAATTATCATTTATATACATATATAAGGCAAGCTTGTATTAATACTTTTGTATACACACAGGTAGAAATTGTTCCCATGATGCAACGTAATAACGTGATTCACTGATATACATTATAGTATATACATATACATTGTATTACAATACATCAAATAATGAATACATTTGTCAAGAACAAAGTCTGTTGCGTAAGGAAATTCTGAACCATACATTTATCATCGTCATGTTATTCATTGATAGGGTAAGCTCGTTTTTAAAGTTAATTTCTTTTTTAATATAATCATTAGAATAAAAGAATAGTTTCTATTATTTCTCATGTGCTTTATTGTAAAATAACATTAATTTGTTGAAATTCATTGTGTATTATACTTGTCATCATGGGACCCCATGTAAGATCAACCATGTCTATAAAGACGAAGCTGAATAGTCAATCCCTCCAAATTCATTTTATGTATACTGTGAGTTATGTAGTTATTGCTCTTATCTTTGTAATGTTTTTACAATTTAGATTTAGGAAATTAAATAAATACAAATACTTGTACAACCATGCGTCAAGACGGGTTGACGGTACACCACGTCATACATGTACAACCATGCGTCAAGACGGGTTGACGGTACACCACGTCATACATGTACAACCATGCGTCAAGACGGGTTGACGGTACACCACGTCATACATGTACAACCATGCGTCAAGACGGGTTGACGGTACACCACGTCATACATGTACAACCATGCGTCAAGACGGGTTGACGGTACACCACGTCATACATGTACAACCATGCGTCAAGACGGGTTGACGGTACACCACGTCATACATGTACAACCATGCGTCAAGACGGGTTGACGGTACACCACGTCATACATGTACAACCATGCGTCAAGACGGGTTGACGGTACACCACGTCAATAATATTCTTGGAAGAATGGTGGTCATACAAAATAGCACATTCATCGCCAAGTGGGTTAGTCCTGCTTTATTTCATCTATGTCACATCATTATATTTCACATGAACGATATAGAGGTGACACATAATAGCAATGAATATATGGCTTTGGCTGAGAAGCGTTAGGGCCCCGTTGTAAAGACAAAAACACAGCTGGAACATGAGTCTTTCTTCAGCCAGTGAGCATCGTGCAATTGACGACATTGGCACGAGTCAGCCTTGCAAAAGGCTTCGGAGCGACGGATCTCAGATAAGGACAAGGAGTAGAAAACTTATGGAACCGGGCGGTTTCATGTGTGATCTCCTGCCTGTCTTCTATATCTGTGAGAAAATACATAAATGTAATGAAAATATGATAAATATGAGCAGGTTATACTTATTGCATACACAGGGGCAAGGAAGAAAGAATGTTAATTCATTTGATTTCATTCTCTTAGTCTGATTAAGTGAACATACTACATCGGTCAAACAGACTCGAGCGTAATAAACATTCAAAACTATGAAAACTGTTATCATAATATCGCTTGATCACTTTGTGTGAAATATGGATCCAATAGATATCTTCATTTGCATTCTAAACATGCCACATTTCACAAGAATTATCCATGTGTTGAACTGATTATTTGTTTGATTTTCTTTTCTCTGTCCCAACCATCCAAACTAGTTAAGATGACAATATTCGGCCAACGACGGGTAAGATCACAATTATATTTGTGTGGCAAAACATCATCATTCTGGCAATATTTGGTCATAAGTTCTGTCAATATCATATTCACATTATTTGGGAGAAATTATACCATTTTGGAACAGCAAGATGAAAAATAGGAGGAATGGTATTCAGGGAAAACAGACTTCATCGCCTCTTACGCCGTAAGTCAATTAGCAAAACAAATCTGTAAATATTATCGGTAAAACGTTGTTCAAAATCCACCATTAATAAACCTACCTCGTTCTTGATAATATGCTGTATTTACTGACTGCACACTGGTTCCCTCGGTACCCTCGCCTACATAGACACTTGTCTGGTCGGGCGCATTTACCCCCATTCAAACACGGAGAGCTGCATATAGCTGCATTGAAATCAAAACAAAGAACATACGAGCTCGTAAGAAAATATTGATTTTAAAATCATTTAGCTCTTACAGCAGCAGTCCCATCTGGTTATAACGAGACGAGATGTCGAGTATGGCCTTCACGAATGATTAGTCCATGTATTGTATTTCCTGTCATCACCTGCATGGTCATTAACGATTGATTGTGACAAACAATAATATTTCCCTAAACGTGTGGATTTCAGGCAGTTTTCAGAAATAACAACAGAGATCACAGGGATCTAGTAACTTGTTGACATAATGCAAGAAAACTGATGAATGGTTCATCAAACGTGCATTTTTGTGATTTGATATTATGTCCACTGAGAAATTTGTGAAAATTCCACAGTAATTGAATGACAACCAAAACCTATTCCATTCTTCTATTGGTAATACAAATACAATACATTTATAATAATGATTGAACTTCATGGGCGTAAACAACCCCTATTACCAGAATAAAGAAAATATATTAATAACGCAGCGCAAGTTTAAGAACCGCATTATAGTTCTCTCACTTCAACACTCGTGGAAAGACGTTATACATTATAATGCAAAATCTTCACATAACTGTTGTTCCAATCACGAAGAAAATATTCTAAAAAATGCTATAATGCCTTCTCTATCATCCGGGTTATATTTGTTTTATATTTCTTCATTTCGTGTAGCTGTGATTGTGAAGAATGTTTCAATACTGTTTCTCGATTGTTTTGCTTTTGTAACATTTTGGGTATTATGACAAAAATACGTGGACACAACATTAATATGACAATCACTTTGAACAGAACACACTTGCGTGATCCATCAACTTGATATTTTCCCCAAAAGTAATATATATTTGAGACTTCAATCATATACCACTTTTACTGTAAGCTTCAAGTGAATGCTATGTGAGATTTTCATAGAAAAGGAATGTTTATCAAGTGAAAAGAAAGAAAATCAAGGTCTGATTTTAACCCGATCGTTCGCGTGAAGTATCCGAATTCGGATACTATGGACGGTTGAGTATCCGAATTTGGATACTCTTGACTATGGTCGAATGCGTCCATAGACGCTTGTGAATTCAATCTGAAATATCTCCATAATTAGGGAGACATTTTAAAATCAAAACCCATTTCATTCTTCTGTTACAATAAACCAAACAACAAGGTACACTAGAAGTGTGAAAGCTGCAAGTGATTTTGGTTGAATTTTACCAAGTTAATGGATCACTTTAAACATTGCGTCCAGAGACTTGCACAGACTTATAAAAGACCACTCTACCCAGAAGAAGCCGGGAGTTCGGCGAAACGTCGCTTATATAATAGTAAGTGTCCAGCTTATTTGATTTATAATCACTACATTGAAACTTCGACTGGATGACTGATAATTTGCATCAAATTATTGCGTCCAGAGTATGTTACGTACTAACGTGTACGACACGCTTATTATATTCGTTAGCCAATCACCGGTTGTAAATTTGTCGCGGCTATTTCGTTCATCTTCCCTATTAACCTACCCTCTACATTCGGCGTTCTTAGAATTTTGTTCGGGGTTTGTTCGTTACACTATGATGAGCGCAAGACGTAAAGGCCTAATTAAGTATGCCTCTGTTCAAAGTGACGTTAAGATATTGAAGTACTGATATAATCGGGTCCTACTAATTAGCGCGAACAAGTGCGAAGTACTGCGAACAAGCTATTTACTGCGAACAAATTTCCCGTTTGCATGCACAAATCTTGTTCGCAGTAAATAGTATAAATACTTTTTACTGCGAACTGGATTTACTGCGAACATATTTGTTTGCAGTATTGATGAAATCCCGTTCGCACTTGTTCGCAGTAAATCCCGTTCGTGCTTGTTCACAGTACATTTGTTCCCGCTTATTCCATCGATATGTAGGTTATCTTCTCACTAAAACCCAAACTAACCGATATGCATTTTTATATCAATAGCTTATTCGCGCCATAGTTCGCGCTTGTTCGCAGTACTTTGCATTTGTTCGCGCTAATTAGTAGGACCGATATAATCTACTTACGTGTTTGACAGTTGGATCCAGAATACCCTGCCCTGCACATACACACGTTTGGCTTGACACACTCTCCACCATTCCGGCAGCCTGAAGGACAGATCGCTAGAAACAGAAAACGAAATTTCAACTCATTATCATTTAAGAACATGCAGAGTTTTAATTTTCCACAAGGTCAAAGAAATATGTTTCATGAAAATAGAAACATTTAAAAGGTGGGGGAATTGAGGATAAACCCATGACAGACCCAATTAATGCATTTGTATACACACGTTCCTTTTCCCGTGACAGATAGCTAGCATTAGCTAGCAGGTCGTTAAAACTTCCAGATGACCATTCTACTATTCATATCTCTCCATGTGTTTGTGTTTGTTTGTACTTGATGTTGCGATGTATATATATTATTGCGTATATTTGCATGCTGTTGTTTGTATGAAAGTGTGACATAAATTCAATTCAATTAAATTCAAAGAGATATTCAATTTCAGCCAGTATTACACACCTTTATGGCATTTCCGCCCTCTATAGCCCGAGGGACATGAGCATCTTCCGGGCGAGACACACCGTCCTCCGTTTTGACACCTCGGCTCACAGATTGCTGAATACACAAATGCAATTAAAGCAAAGACATGAACAAACATAATATGGAAATACCTATGATATATTGATGTATTGTTACGATATCTACATCAAGGTTTCAGTAGTAGTTGTTCAGGGGTAATTTGATAGACATACGTTTTGATCAATTGCTTGGGATAGCCCTGATGTCGGTCAAATAACAATAATTAATGAAGACCTTCTGTAAATTAATGTGTAAGACCTTCACAAAAAGTATAAAGCATGGATACTCATGTTGGTAATTCAAATGTAAGTAATACAATCAAGTCAGTAAACAAGCAGAGAATGATGATTATAATGCATGGTTCCACTTTATAATGTTAAATCCAATTCACAGTTACAGCACTCAACATACTTCGTACGGACATCATTCCAGAAAAAAACAAATAGGTTGCCATTTTATCAGGCTTTAAAGTGGCCAGGCAAACTAAACGCATGTTAAATTCTGTTCATCTCTATTAGTGTACACATCAACTATTTGTAAACCATTTGACCCAAACATATTTTGCTTATTTTAAAACATTTTAGTAATTATTTTTCTCCATATTGTGAAGCCCCCACTTCTGAGTAGAATTATATTGTTGACCTGTTGTGACATCATCAGCCATTCACTACTCAGTTACAAAGAAGTTACCTTCACCCAAGCTGAGTGCCTAATCACAATAGCATCACACGGTTGAATAGAATACCAACTCACACAACTTCAATTTCAATAGCTGTTGCTATGTCAGAAGAAAAGCACTCTTTTAGCTATTGCATGGAGGTATGCAGGGCATGCTTTTGTGTGGATGTTCTTTTTGTATTTTCATCTTTTGTTAATCTCATGGTAGCTGACCAGTGATTGACAGATGATGTCACAACAGGTCAACAATAGAATTTACTCTGGAGGGATTTTTAGGAGGTGGGGCTTAGCAACATGAAGAAAAATAAATTATAAAATGTTTAAAAATATACAAAACGTATTTAAGTCAAACCGTTTACAAATATTGAATGTGTACACTAATACAGATGAACAGAAGTCAACATGCATTTGGTTTGCAGGGCCCCTTTAATGGAAATGTCAAACGGACGATGACTTATGGTTCCGAAGCGCCATAAATATTTACAAACAGTACATGGTGTTGCTGTACGTCTGGTGTAAATAAAGAGTGAAATAAAGCATGAGATGTGTACGTCTGGCGTGAATAAAGAGTGAAATAAAGCATGAGATGTTTACCTCTTTCACACCTGCTGCCAGTGTAGCCCCTTGGACACGAACACATGTTCTTCCTCACACAGACCCCGCCATTGCGGCACGGTTGCGTGCACATGGCTATATTGAGAAAGACAGGACAAGAAATATATTGTTATACACTTATATAAAAACAAAGAAGTACGTTTCCATTCATACACAGACAAACAAACAAACAAACAAACAAACAAACAAACAAACAAACAAACAAACAAACAAACACACAAGCACACAATTATAGCGTTTTAGCATTCATCTGATGTCAGTGCACCCCTTTGGACATGCACGAACACATGTCCTTTCTCAGGCATGCACCTCCATTGCGGCACAGTTTTGTGCTACATTGAAAAAGGCAGGACAAGAAAACATATGGTTTCAACCCATACACATTCAATGAAGAAGAACAAAACAGACAACAATCATACTCTTCTGTGGGCAGTGTACCCCTTTTAAAGGAACACATCTCCTGTCTCACGCAGGCCCCTCGATTATGGTATGGTTGTTTGCACACGCTGCATCACGAGGGGCACAACATAAAAGTGACAATATGTTGGGTACATTATCATCACATCGGTATCGTTGTACAACTCATCCCTTTTGATCTCAAACATACATATATATACACACACATACAGACGGGAAAATGCCATTTCTCAAAGAAGTTCCTCAATTGCGGTATTAGTGTGTGCGTGCACATCGCTATATTTGACATGATTGATTTGATATGATTTGATTTGATGTATTTTATTTATGAAGGTGGACAGGAGAATAAACATGATGATTGAAACAAATCCGTAATAATAATAATAATAATAATAATAATAATAATAATAATAATATTATAATAATTAGAATAATACAATCGATAATAATAATCATTATAATTGCGACTTATTATAGCCCAGTACAAAAAAAAACAATATTACCTAAAATATAATAAATCAAATTTCACTACCTAAATGCAAACAACAATCACAAGAAATATATGACAGAAGCTTGAATGCAAGGTAATATTATGGACATTTTCAAGCTTATCCACATGAATTGACAACCACACAAACAACGAATGTACATTCTCTCTCACGCACACACTCACGCACATACAAACACGCACACACCCACACACACGCACACACACATACGCAGCCACACACACACACACACACACACACAAACACACACACACACACACAAACACACACACACACACACAGACACATACACACACACACACACACGCACACACGCACACATCCACAAACACACACACACGCACACGCGCACGCATCCACAAACACACTGTACAACGCATACATTACACCTTGTACCTTTCCTAGTACCTCCATTGTGACAAGGATAAGTGCATACAAACACATGCATGTATACACACACTCACAAACATATACAGCAATGCTTTACAAAATATTTCCTAATGAGAGAGATGAGTTCATAACAGCCTAACATATATGTCAGTAATGTTACTGAGAACCAAGGGGCAAGTTTGCACCCCTAGCTGGCCTCACGCGGGTACCATGTAGGACACATCACACATCAATCAATAGTTGTAAAATCTCAGGTATAAACAAGAAAGTAAAATAACTAACAACACTTTTGTTACGGAGTAACTCACTTCCAAAGGGAATCCGAATCAGGCATTATCTGTATACAAATATGATAAAGAAGAAAACGTTGAAATAAGTAACTAACCTCTTTGGCAGTATTGTCCCTGGAAGCCAGGGGGGCACGTACACACCCCTGGTCTCACACAGGTTCCTCCGTTACGACACGTTGGGGAGCAGATGGCTGCATGGTATAAGGAAGAGGGCGAAATTGACAATATATTACTCTTCTTATTGTTACTTTATGGAACATTATACAATAAAAGAGGGTAATTCAGATGGAAGGAAAGAAGGAATGAAGCCAGAAAGACCATAACAAGCGAAAAGAAGAAGAAAAGTAAAAGAATGACACGAAAGGAGTTCATAAAGGATGGAAGGAATGACGGAAGGAAGGGAGGAAGTTAGAGCGAGTAAAATAAAGATAAAACACATTAAAACAGATACAAAGAAACACAAAATTGAAAGAGAAAACGGATCTGGAATGAAATATAAAAAGAACGGAAAAGTAAAAAGGAAGGGGAGCCTGAAGCAAAAAAAATGAATGAACACCAAAAGCAAGACAACGACTTAATGCTGAAGGTGACCATTTTAGCAGGATATTCATAAGAAGCAATCAGATCGTTATGTTTCTTTTGTGTACCATTTGACTACGGTAATGTTCAAGAAAATTGCTTGGATGTCAACGAATTTAAAGCCACGTTGGTGCATACAGAAACGAACGTGTAGTTCGTATCTTCTGCCATGGCCATGATGGCAGTAAAGATTTCCGCCAATCTTGCACGATACCGATTAACTAAGAAAATTATTCTCTGATCGCAGGTGTGTCTACTGGATGTTTGTTTGATAAACGGCAAATTCAACTGGTTACAGGTAGTTCGATTTTCAAGGAAGGTAGCAAGTCTTTAGCTGATACCGAGGTACGTTCGTGTAAACGGAATCGGCCCAAAAATCGCTAAATTTTGTGATTTGTGTACAAATCCTATGGAAATTGATTTTTTTCCTAGAAAAGACAAAATCTTCATTATTTTTCATTCTAATCACTGCAATTATGTAATTTTGGACCAAAAATGGTTGGATAATGGTCAATAATTATTTCCATTGGAAAAAACAATAAAAAACATAAGTCGAAAAAACAAAGAAATACATAAGAAATCTGTTAATTAAGTCATAGAGAATATTCATGTACAAAATCAGCATATTCTGAGCAATATTTAGTGATTTACAGACAAAAAGAGGATTTTTGCATAAAATTAGCGTTTTTCGCTAATTAATATGCGTATAATTTGCATATTTAACATTGGATCGATTAAACGAAAACATGAACGCGTCGCTAACACTTCAATGTACCTCCATGCAAAATTTCGCGTGAATCGGACGAGCGGTCTCCGAGATGGGGGGGGGGGGGGGGGGGGGGGGTCAAATTGACCCCCCCCCCCCCCCAGTAAAAACCTGGTCTCAAATAGCCCAGTTAAGATAGGGTTAAAGGCCAATGCAACTCAAGAATAGAGTTTATCGTACTTTATATATCGTAATATGCCTTTTTATTATATATAACATAACTCCGACTCAGATTTCTGCTTTGGGAGAAATATGTGAAAACTTTATCGGGTTTACCACTATTCATGCGAACACTGGAGGCCGCCATTATTAGGTGTGTGCGGACTTATGGTCAGTGATATGCACTAATGCATTTCAATAGCACCTATAGAAACCATTGTCTGAAAACTTGTAGATGCTTTGACGAGTCTGTAAATCAGTGAAAAGCTTTTTGTTCGGCCCGTAGCACACTCGTCATAGTTTGCAAAGCATGTCGGGCAATTACAAGAACATGGCCGCTCCCATCACCTTTTGCCGCCGTAAGAATTAGTAAAATGTGGGTATGTTCGCGTAAGGATTTCATGGGATCCAGGAGGCCAAAATTGCCAAGTTATGTATCAAATAAAATGTCTGTTCACCCTCTAAACGATAATAATAGCCGAAAGCCATAGTTTCATTGCCCTTTAACGATTTACTAAATACATGTATATCCATTGAACAAAAAACAACAGCATTTACGTCTAACTCTAAACTAATAAGAAATAAAGTTCAGAGCCTTGGTCTGATATGCCAGTGATAAGTATCACTAGAAACGTACGTGAATAATATATCACGTTGGGACAGAAAATGGAACATAGCTACATTCTTATCATGCTGAATAGAACATTAAACAAAGAAACGAAACAAACAAATAAGCAACTAACCATACATACATACATACAAACTGTTGGTGTAGATACAAGCAAACATTCTACTCTTCAAACAATAAGTCAACTACACATACAAGAACACAAATACAGCAAACAAAATACGCTTTATCAAAAAACATACACCATTATCAAACAACCATAAAGTATGAAACATTAATAGTGCAGTCAAACCTGTCTTAGAGACCACCTGTCTATAGCGGCCAACCTGCCTATGGTGACCACCAAACATGTTCCCCTGCAGAGGAAAATAATGTTATAAACCTGTCGATGGAGGTCACCTGTCTACAGTGGCCACTTTTCTTGGTTCCCTTGGGTGGTCACTATACACAGGTTTGACTAGCACAAATATCTCACGTGTTTCACATGTCCGTCCCGTGAATCCATTCCTGCATATGCACCGGTCAGGCGAGACACAGTACCCTCCATTTTGGCAGTTGACTCGGCAAGACACTGTAGGCGGAAAAATAAGTTACCATGGACATTAATTCGAGTCGGAATTTTAGCAAAAGGTTTGAATTAGTTTGTAATGGGCTGCTTTTAAGTTTGCATTAATTCAATTAACACTTTGGTAGTTGATTTACATAGAGCTTTATCATGTTCCTGACAAATAAGGGTATTCATTTAATAATTAAAATTCGTGGGCACTTTTTTTGCATTTTGGAACTAAATGGTCACAGTACTCCCGCCCAATGCGTTATCATGAACAGTAATTTCGAATTGGAATTTCAGTTAAATTTGTATGAGTATTTTAGGGGCTGGTGGTAGTTTGCCTTCATTCAGTTAGAACCTAGGATATTTTTTCGAAGTGGTGTAGCGTAGCGGGGTCGGATTGATTATGCACACTCTGACATTATGACACTCAGAGAATCTTCTTGGCATTCCGGGGATGGATGTGTTTTTTTGTATTTCGGGGGATCGTTGTGTCGCCGTGTATTTTCACTGATTCGTACATTCCTCTTTTAATTTATATAAAATCAAAGATTTCACTCTTGCAGTTAGATCTAGACAAACAACTGTTAAATAGAAGCCACGTCACTTTAGTAAAGTAGGCCTATACGTGTATTCATGCACACCTTACTAGAATATGTGGAAATTAAGGTTACACATTGATATTAAATTGGTAGGATGAAGTGTTCGATTGCAAAGGAGAAATTAGTCATAACATTGTAAAATTGATAAATAAATACATAAATGAATAAATATATATAAGATACATAAATAAATAAATAAATAGATAAATAGATAAATAAATAAATAAATAAATAAATAAATAAATAAATAAATAAATAAATAAATAAATAAATAAATAAATAAATAAATAAATAAATACATAAATAAATAAATAAATAAATAAATGAATACATAAATAAATAAATAAATAAATAAATAAATAAATAAATAAATAAATAATATATAAATATATGAATGTATAAATAAATAAATATATAAATTAATTAATGAATTAATTAATACACATACATAAAGAAATAAATCGGATGATACAATATTTATTTATTTATTTCCTCTCAGGTGGATGGCCCTTCAGCATAGCTGATTTTCAAAGGGGTCCACAAACATAAAAATAACAATAAAGTATACAGTGATTTTATACAATAATATGTAAAACTATGTAAATACAAGATGTAAGGCAATGCTATGTACATGTAGTTACAACAAATAAATAGCTAACAAGTTAATGTACAAAACAAACAAACAATAAAACAGTTAATATCAATTACATCATTTCTAAATGGTAAATAAATGTATACTCATGCAAACAGGAAATAGTATATTTGTGTTAGTCAATAGTGAGTTGAGATTAACCCTAGAAGATTATACTAGCAAGCTCATTTATATTCGACATTGAATTATCAGAATTAAACACACAATACACTTGGTCAGACATGCTCAACACATGCGCAGCCAATGTTAATAATGATTAAAATTAAATATTTGAGTAATATAATGTCAGAGCACAAGTCATGCAAAGCTGTACAGTCAGTGTGTGTACGAAAGATAAAAGTGATGGCATATTGCATGATGTGTAAAATGCATTTAATGGTGTCAACAGCTTCTCAAAAACTTTTGTTTACTTGCAATTGTCATTTGGTGCATACCTTAGCCAGAAATTGTATGTGAGATCAAACTACATTACATAATAACACGAACAAGTGGAGGGACTACCAATCCACTTTCAAATGTGTGTGTGTGTGTGGTGTGTGTGTGTGTGTGTGTGTGTGTGTGTGTCGTGTGTTTGTTCCTTTTATCTTTAGTTCCTTTTATCTTTAGTTATATAACCTCAATTATGTTTATTTTATGAAGTCAGGATATTGAATATACATTTGATTTGTATTTGTTAATGTATGCAAGATAACCATTTCTATTTTCGTTCATTATAATTGTATATGTATATTTTGTTTATTATGTATATTCAAATGTAAATGTTATATATGGAGGAATAAAAATCACTTTAAAAATGTTTTTAAAAATGTGTGTGTGTGTGTGTGTGTGTGTGTGTGTGTGTTGAGGGGGGGGGGGGGGAGCGCATGTCCCCCCCCCCCCCCCCCCACCCCCCGTTCCTAGCCTGGTGACGCCAATGAATACATGTAATAAACTGGTCTGGGTGAAATCACGTTGCATCAGTGACTCAGAATTCAGGTATGTAATTTGTTCTTGTAGAATTGGGAGAGTTTCGGGTACTAGAACCAGTACCAGTATTGGGAGAGTTTCGGGTACCATGCAGTACATTAATACTAATGACACATTGCAGTCGGAGTCAGTATGAATGTAACGAATTATGACTTATAAAACAATGATGCAACGCATGCAAGAAGAATGAACATTAATGCTAATGGCATATTCCAGTCAGTATAAATGACATAATAATTATGACTTGTAAAACAATGATGCATCGCATGCAAGAGCCCCGGGGGGGGTACTCAGATTATAGTCGGACGGGGGTGTGCGGCTGACACCTCCAAACCCATACCCACATCTAAGGGTCCTTTTGCGAAAAATGGACCAATGTCTAAGGATTTTGTTTCGCCTGCGGCGCTTGTTTTGGGTGTATTTCCCGCAAATGTTGTGGTTTTAAGTTAGCGAGCGTAGCGAGCTTGAAAATTTTTGCACTTTCACATCGGCAAATCCAAAAATCCCGTATAAAAAAGGGGAAATATGAAAAAAGGGACCCATGTCTAAGGATTTTTTTGATGAAAAGGGGACCCATGTCTAAGGATCTTTCTTGAAAAAGTCACCCTTCCCAGCGGCACATCCCCGTATACCCAATATACGTGAGTACCCCCCCCCCCCCCGGGGCAAGAGCAGTGGTAAAGTTAAATACCATGAATACGGGCGCACACACAAACGCATGCATGATGTGATCTCAACAGTATGCATGCGACGATAAGAAGGTGACAATGAGTGCTTGATTATTATTTGATGTTGATTCACTTACTGATCTCACACCTGGGACCCGTAAACCCAGGCCAACAGTGACATCTGTTGTGAGATAAACACCGCCCTCTGTTCTGACAGGCCGGCTCACATTGGCCTATAAATGAATTCGAAAATGTTTTCATAGGGGTTGAAATCCCGAACTTTAGTGATCTGAATTTCCTTGTGGTGGTTTTCCATTCCCGATACTATGTAAGCTGAATCGAAAGCTAACATAATATGCACTCCATACTGCAGAACCACAGCCTAGAGATGACCATCTTCGCTATCCAGATCTATATATAGTGACCACAGTTTCCATATGTAAAAAAAAGCGACTACATTTGAAACCATTTTAGCCTTAGGTGAGGGTATAACATGGAAGGTTCATAATTATGTAGCTGGGACAAATTATAAAAACCCCAGATCTCTTTTGCCTTTGGTAAAATGAGGTAAGTGATCGTGCTATTAATGAATTAAAAAACGTCATTTCAAAGTCTTTCTTCTATTTTAGACATGCGCGTGTTACAGCTAGCCTTGAGGATCTTGTAGCTGCATTTGGCTAATTAACCACTGAACACCACACTAATGCCCATGCCATTTCCGATGCCAGTGGCATTGATGGCGATAGGAGGGTGCAATGGGAAGGGGATGGGGTAATAATATCCCTTTTAGGGTGTATTAGTCTTCTTATTCTTATTGCCTCAGATGATAGTAGATTTAATACCCCGTAGCCCTGGCAGAAAATATTATTTTTGTCGTCAGTTATGTATGATTTTATTTGTTAGAACACCGGAAGGAGTGGATTGTCCCTCTAGCTTTGTCCTTCTACAACACCTCTGTAAGACTTGATCCCCTCAAAGCCCTCCTACATACATCCGCCCACTTCTGCATCAGGTCCACCTCATTCGCTTCATTTCCGTTGCTAATGGCAACGGGTCCATATACCCATTACATGTCGACTCGAAGAGATTTACCTTCTCGGACAATCTCATGAAATATTCACAATGTTAATTGCACCGGTGCACCCGTTTCACGATCACCTGAGTGATTCCTCGGAAAGATATCAAGACATTATTTCTGAAGATGGAATATAAATTACATACGGTGTGAACTTCAATAAACTCCGCTTAGATCATTAACTTTTATTGGCGACATTCCCCTTCAGTAAAAGTCGAACCTTTTGTTACTCTTATGAAAGAAACACAATCACAGAATCATTGTATGAGGGCCAAAGCTAAAAGTAGTCAACCTAAGGGTAAACATTTCAAATTGAAAATATTATTTTCCGTAACATATGATATGAAAAGTGAGTATCTGCAATTTCCGGAACTGTGTTCGGCTAAGCATGCAGTATCTCGGCTGTAATACACGTTTAAATAAAGGAAAGTGCCCTCACATCGCGACGGGACGGGATTTTGACAAATTCGATTTTTAAACAAACTAAGATTACTTTCCTAAATGTAAAAGTATTTTTGGATATTTCATGCATAGGACATCGGTGCCACACAATTTTCGCACAATACCACCCACCCTCTTTGGTTGCGCAAAAAATTGCCTTATTCAGACAATTTTCGTCCTGTCGCGTTTTGACATCCTTTTTTTAGCGTCACTCAACAGTAGAGCAGTAATTTTATTTTCTGCCCGCTTCTCGGAAGTATTAATGAATTCATCACGGTTATGATGTTAGAATTTAAGTTCCTCTACTCAGAGAAATTCGATGAGGCTTTGATATTTTTTTTGACGGGACGGTATTTAATCCTCATTAAACTTATTTTAAATGCAATTTCATCATTATTTTCTTTCTTTTGTATACATTCAGGGTATCATTGAATTGGAACATGATATAATTTAATGAAATGATGTTTTAAAATTAATTAATAAGCTAATTTACTTAAATTCTATTTTGTGAGGAAAATATATATATTATCTGAGAGAAGAAGCGCCACTTCTTATGCTACAGCAATGCTTCCACATTTACATTATGCTACAGTAATGCTTCCACATATACATGCACAATATTATTTTGTTCTCACATTTCCCCTAAATATTACGTAAACTTTAACATTCAAGCATCAAAACATAGAGAATGCATTTTGGATAGAACTATCATTGTTATCTTTTAACTTTAATCAATTTTGCAACACAACTAAAAAAGGGAAATAAATTTTGATTTTTAAGAGATGCCAGTTGTTTTGTACATGGTCCAATGGGGAAAATTGGTTTTAAACAAATGTACCTTGATATCAATATTAATTATGCTTAATATATTCATAGTTGGCCATAATGTGAAATAAATGTTTAAAATTGCAAAATAATTTACAAGGGATTACAAATTATTACAATCTAAACATTTGCCATTTGTTTTGTATAGTTATGTCCAAATGTTCTGTCCCGTCGTGTTTCCGTCCCGTCGCGTGACACCATTATGACAAAAATTCTTTCTTTTTTTTCAAAACAAATTAACGTGGAAGCATAACTTTTTTTTATTGTGTTGAGACTGAACATTCCCACTTTTCTTTAAATACATGACAGGATTTAACTGGAATTTTACTTTTGATAGAAAACGTTGTTTACCAAACAAAATGTGTTGTCATTCTATCATTCCGTCCCGTCGCGCTTCAAAAACGTGTAGTTACCATGGCAACATACTAATAAATTCTTGAATTTATTTGTTTGATACAAATTAATCTAGTGACCCTCTCCATGTACCAACAATATTTCTAGTCACATCTTTATTTATTTTTGTATGAGGAAAAATAGCTATCAAATTCCGTCCCGTCGCATTTTCCATACTTTTGGCTTTGGCCCATGAGATAAATCGTAATAATGTTGGATGATAAATTTAATTTTGAAGGTTTAATGTCAGTATTCATAATATTTGCTACGGGAAACTGGACGGCCTTGTATTAACTCTATTAGGATTGCAATATGTAGGGAACAGATAAACTTTGAAGGTGAAATACAAGTATATGAATATGAATTTGAATATGATTTATAATAGCCATCACATACATACGTATAATGTGCTTAATTAAGTTGGGGTATTTGTTTTCAACTAATTACCTCCTCAGTTAAATATTAATAACATAAAGGTAAAACACCAATTATGAGTAATAAGTAGAAAAAGGTAGGTGTTGAAGAGAAAATGCTAGCAACATTACACAGTATAAATGCAGTTGATTAAAGGGATAATTGAGTTCTGGTAAAGAGAGTACAGTTTTGGTCAAACTGAATTTTAGTAACCCAAACCTGCACCATTACATTACAAACTAATAGCTATAACTCCACCATGCTAAAAATGAATACAGAATTACAAATGACTAAGTGAAAAGCCTGTTTATCATTCAAAAAGAGCCGTTAAAACTCAAGAGGGCGCTCTCTAAACACTCATCGGTTTCAACCATTTAAAATAAAATATTGTGCATTTGGTGTTTTGTTGAAATAGTGATTAGAGATAATCAACAACTATTTAAAAACCTCTTTTGAAAATTTTTGAAAATGGGAAGGATTTAAAAAAAAAAATTAACGGCTGGTTCAAAATTATCGAATGAATGTGGGGCCCCACAATTATTACAAATGGTTATATCTTTTTTATATTTCAGCCATTTCTGAACCGATTTTGATCAAATACAGTTTATTCTGTCATTAAAATAATAATTGTATGCTCTTTCGAATTTGAAACTCAGTTTTTCATTATCTCACAAAAAAATATTTTGTGTAGCGCCCTCTATACCAAAACTCAACTATCCCTTTAATAGAAAACGAGACATTTAATTCACAGACAACCAAACAACCCTGAGCATAATACAATGTTATACACTAACTGCAAATCAAGACAATGAAAGGAAAGACAAACAACAAATGATACAAACAACGGTTTTAAAGTTCACATTAGGTTTGTGATAGCATCGTGTACGTTACTTTACTTTTTTATGACATTATTTTATATTGGTATATATTTGAAGTCTCAAATATATTACTTTTGGGGAAAAATATAAAGTTGATGGATCACTTTAAAGGGGTAGTACAGTTTTGGTAAGGCTGAACTTTAGTAACCAAACCTGGACAGTACCATTATAAACTAATAGTTATAACTCCACCATGCTCGAAAGGTATACAAAATTACAAACGACTAAGTAAAACGCCCGTTATCATTCAAAAAGAGACATTAAAACACAAGAGGGCGCTTTATAAAAAGGCATTGGTTTCAACCATTTTTCATACAAAATTATGCGTGTGACGTTTTATTGAAATAATGATTAAATAGAGAGATCATCAACAACTATTTAAAAAACGCTTTTGAAATTTTTTGAAAAAGTGCAAGCATTTTTTTTATTTTTTGAAAAAATCATCTAATTATTTGGGCCCCAAATAATTATAAGATCAGATATATTTATTGATATTTCAGCCGTTTCTGGGTCGATTTTGACCAAATAAAGTTTATTCTGCCATTAAAATTGCATGTTCTCTCAAATTCGACATTCAGTTTTTCATTACCTCACAAAAAAATTGTGATGTGCAGCGCCCTCTCTACCAAAACTAAACTACCCCAAGTACCGCAAAACAATAATCAATAATTAAGAAGTTTGAACAAAAATAAATTTAATAAGAAAAATAACAAAACGACTTACAGTGGAATTAACACATATTGAATGACGACGATACATATTTATTATGCATTCTTAAGTAAAATCAGGTAACTTGAAATAAAACAAAACCAGAATATATGAACAATAACATTTAATAAATGTAGAAATTAATATTACATCTTTATATTTACCTTGCTGACAATATTGTCCCGTATACCCCTCGGTACAGACACAAGTGTTGGGTTGCACACATCGACCATTATTCAGGCACGGGGGATTACACAATGCTGAAAAGCAAAAACAAGAAGGAAACAAATCGAAACTCGATTACTGCTTCAAAACACAATAGTTATTTTACATTTTACTTTTTCAAAATATATTCATGGGAATACATGTTAATTTCGCTACGAGGGGCATTGTGTTTAGCTCAAATATTTCATTTCCTATCCCATATATCCCTCGTGCAAACACACATATTGGGTTGCACACCATTATTCAGAAATTTTGAATTGCACAACCCTAAAATTCAATTAAAAATTACATTACTGTTCAAAACATATTATTCATCATTCCAAATTAGTTTGACAAAATGTACTCATGGGCATACATACAGATGTTGGCAGATTCTTTGCGGGGAGCATGTTCTTTTGCACGAATATAATCTTCTTCTTTTTTGTTAAGAAAAAGAAAAATAAGCAAGAAAAAGGTCGGCGCCTCCTCGTCGCTCAAATTATGCCGTGATTTCTGCTTTAATATTGACATTTGCAAACCACTTGGTGCTTACGATTCTTAAATTACTGCCACAAAACTTATCAATTATTCTGAATCACTCTAACATAACATATTTCAATATTCTACATTACAAAGAAATATGTCAATTATTCTAGATTGCTGCAACGAAAATATATCAAATATCTGAAGTGCTAAAAAGGCATAACCAGCTGGAAAACTATCAACTGACCCAGGCCCGTAGCCAGGGGGGGGGGGGGGGGGGGGGGGTGCGTTGGGTGCGTTTGCACCCCCCCCCCCCCCCCCTAAAATCAGAAAGGTCCACTTTTTACCAGTCTCGAGTCCACAAGACACAGAGATGTAATTTTGAGCTGTTTATTACTGTAGCTCCACATGGCGAGTGAGAGTGTACAATAAGTGATGATGTGGCATCATCTTGATAATACCATAGTGAGGGGATGTACAGAGGGTTCCTCACAGGGTGATATTATGTAATACTGCATACCGTGATTTGATGCGGGTGCAGGAGTGTATTCTCTGCTTTCAGACTGCATTCTAACTGCACATATATTACATGACCCAAACGATGGGGAGTTCCCTAACCTTGGAAACATTTCCGGACTGGCCCCCACTTGTTACGGGCGGAGTTCCGGGGGCCATGACCAGGCAAAATTTAAAAACAAATTGCTCTCACTGAAATGTACTGATTCATTAACTTTGTAAAATTCTACCAAATCAATTGGTGCTTTCACATTTCTATTGTACCTTGTTGTTTGGTTTATGGTAATATAATGAAATGGGTTTTAATTTTGTTTAAATGTCTCCCTAATTACGGAGATAATTATGGTTGAATGAAAAGCGTACCGGAACGCTTTTTGATAGTAGTCAAAATCAATGGGCAGTAGGTGATACATTCGACATTAATTATCAATGTATTGACTAGGTAAACGGTGTTCTTTTTCTATTATGGGTCATCAATACGAATTTTACAATTAAATTAGTTTATATGATTGCATTCTCAAAAATAACTTTCAGATAAATCTTATGAAATTAATGGATCACCTTAAAGGGGTAGTACAGTTTTGGTAAGGCTGAACTTTAGTGACCAAAACCTGCACAGTAACATTTCAAACTAATAGTTATAACTCCACCATGCTCGAAAGGTATACAAAATTACAAACGACTAAGTAAAAAGCCTGTTATCATTCAAAAAGAGCCATTAAAACACAAGAGGGCGCTCTCTAAAAAGGCATTGGTTTCAACCATTTTTCATACAAAATTATGTATGTGATGTTTTGTTGAAATAATGATTAAATAGAGAGATCATCAACGACTATTTAAAAACCGCTTTTGACAATTTTTGAAAAAGTGTAAGCATTAAAAAAAAAAAAAATTTAAATCATCGAATAAATTTGGGGCCCAAATTTATTACGATCGGATATATTTATTGATATTTCAGCCATTTCTGAACCGATTTTGACCAAATAAAGTTTATTCTGCCATTAAAACTGCATGTTCTTTCAAATTCGACACTCAGTTTTTCATTACCTCACAAAAAATTGTGTTGTGCAGCGCCCTCTCTGCCAAAACTGAACTACCCCTTTAAAGGGGACCACCAGGCAAAGAACAACACATAATTATATGTTTTGAGTGATATGAAATAGATATTCAACACTTTGCAAATGGTTGTGTAATTCATAAACAATACAATTATTTACCACCACTTACGGAACCAACATAACCTCATGGTTCCGTATGCGTCAAACGTCTGAGAGTGATCCAATTCAATTCACACGTACGTTTGGAGACAATATAATCCCGGGCGAGGCATTCGCCCTATAAACATGATAAACGCATGCGTTAGAATGGTGTTGCGTTTTCGAATTATATAATTTTTTCTGAAAACGTATTTTTTCTGAACTTGTAGGTGGAATGGGTTACTAAAGATGTTACCTTTCATTTATAAGAATATTATCTTTAGGTGGTGGTATATGTCATGAGAGGTCGCCGTTCTCTAACACAGTATGGTGTACGTGCAATAATAGCAATACTTGCAAGGTCATAGTACAAACAGTGCTATTCTTCAATAGTGCTTTCTACTTTTAATACGCTTTGCCTTGACAGGAAGCAAGTACAATATTTTCACTAAATGTTTTAATAACAATACGTCGGTGTTTGTACAGCTAAAAGGTTTAATTATATATTATTATAACTGAATCAACTACAATAGTTTGTATTAATTACCTAGTACGTATCTGACAAGTTTTACCCTTTCAATGTGGGTGGATCGAATTTAAGTGAAATAATACAAAAGTTAGAATAACACTGAGCTAGAATAACAAGGATCGTAATGCAAATAATGTGCACATTAAGAACGACAAATTTCAAACATTATTAGTAATATTGACTTACGTCTGTAACATGCGTATCCGTGGTAACCGTTCTTGCACACACACCCAACGTTGGGGGAGCACTCCATGTTGCGAGGACAGGGAGTTTTGCATTTCGTTTCTGGTAAAATTGAATACAAATATACATTCGATTAGACGGAAATGGGAATAAAGAGCTTGTCATACCTTCAAACAAACGTCTAGAATGAAACTGTTTATCAGTCTGTTGAGTATAACGTCGCTCAAAGTCAAATGGCAGTATTGGGAAACGCCCCCTCCCCCAACACACACACATACACATACACAAAATGAATTGTACACTTTTATCACCAACCATGTGAAATCATATATGTTTACTGTAACTTTTCGCCCAATCTAAACGGCGCGCATGTAACTTTCCTTATATTTCTGTATGTTACAATGTTATGGTTCAGATTTTACCACATAAACCATCATTTATACTATTTGAACCATGATGATTCGTTTGGCCAATAGATTGATTTTTGTGTAAGTTTCCCAATAATGCTCTATTGCATTAATCAACAGGATGTTACCAAATCAACTATCGGCCTATTGACTATCATTACATTTGACTCAGTTACCCAACAGTAAACTTGAAATAATAATGAGGAATGGATGCAAAAACATCAATAGAAAGACATCACGAAAATGAAAAGACATCTAAGCATTTTAACATACCTTAATCAGCAGAATTACATTGTGTACTTCAAAATAAATATCAAGGAAAACGATGTACATGTATAATAATTTGATCGGATCCAGTGGCATTAGAATAAAACAAATTACATCTTTCAAAGCATGTAACAAAGCTTCAAAACATAAAACATGATTTTATTAACACGTTATTTATGGGCGATTGGTGTGATATGCACCAAGTCTACGAGGATTTCAGAATATTGAAGGAAATGAATGTAGCTTTAACTAAGCAAAAACATAACATTTTAAAATCAATCATATCTTCCCTGAGTTGGGAACCATTACCTCGACATGTGATGCCGTCCCCAAAGGAACCCAAGGGACATGGTCCACATGAGAATGACCCGTGTCCACGCGCCGTGCACTCTACACCAGGGTAGCAGGGGCTCTTCGTACATACATTCTCTATGATTGAGCAAGTCGTACCTGCAAAGAATAATAACAATACAATAACGGGTTGCATGTATCACTTAATACAGGGTAGCTAAGTGCTGCCTTATATGTAGCATTATAGTTTATAGTATATATAGTAAGTGCGTTGTATATCATTTAATTTTATATTAATTAATATTAATTTTTATATTATATAATTTACATTTACTTTGCAAGCATGTGGAAAAAGTGGATTTCTATTAATTTGGACAATTAATTCAAATTAAATCAATCGAATCAAACTGTGTTTTATTGTTTGGTAAATACTGTACATTTAAAAAGAAAACATCAATAATTATAGTATCGAGTGTCATAGTAGAGGACGATTCTGTTTCGATTATACATTTACAACCAAAACCTTTATATTGATATCGGGGCTAATGAAGATCAACCTTTTTAAATGTGTTTCAAAGTTTATAACTTTTTAGTAGACTTAGAAGTAACATTTTGTTTAAATTACGAATAAGCATGAACTTCAAGGAAAAGGTCGTCAATGAATTGAGACCTCACCTGTATAACCCTTATCACAGATGCAGGAGAAGCCACTGTAGTTGTCCTGGCAACGGCCACGCATGCAGGGGTTAGACAGGCAACTTCCTGTTCCGGAGGTCAGGCTGACGTCACACAAGCGACCCGTGTACGGCGCTGGGCAGGAACATGTGACCGTTGCATCACTACCTACTACATTAGATCTGGGATCGGCCAGAAGACACTCGCCTCCATTATGACAAGGGCATGCTAAAACAGATATCTGTGGAAGGCAAATGTCGCTTCATTATAATTATAATGTTAATATGAATTTCATCGATGTCATCAACATGTCACCATCAAAAAGCCCAGGAAAGTGGAAACAAAGTTTTGCATCACTGTCTTGGAGTGGAGATCAGTCAGTAGACTCTCGAGTATATTATGAAACAAGCATGGCTTTTTTTATTACTATCAAGACTTTTCATCAGTTGTCACTATTGCTAGTTTTGAAAAAATACATTTCCCTGTCAAGACTACATATATTTTGATCGTTGATGTTAAAACATTGTTGATATGTTTATCTGTGAACCAGCTATTACACACGTGCCTCCATTATGGCAGAGACAGGCTTAAACTGAAACCTACATTTAATATGCAGTTGATTATTAAAGGGGTTGTACAGTTTTGGTAAGGCTGAACTTTAGTTACCAAACCTGGACAGTAACAATATAAACTAATAGTTATAACTCCACCATGCTCGAAAGGTATACAAAATTACAAACGACTTAGTAAAAAGCCCATTATCATTCAAAAAGAGCCATTAAAACACAAGAGGGCGCTCTCTAAAAAGGCATTGGTTTTAACCATCTTTCATACAAAAGTATGCATGTGATGTTTTATTGAAATCATGATTAAATAGAGAGATCATCAACAACTATTTAAAAACCGCTTTTGAACATTTTTGAAAAAGTGTATGCATTTTTTTTATTTTTTGAAAAATTCATCTAATTATTTGGGCCCCAAATAATTATAAGATCAGATATATTTATTGATATTTCAGCCGTTTTTGGACCGATTTTTACCAAATAAAGTTTATACTGCCATTAAAATTGCATGTTCTCTTAAATTCGATGTTCTCTTAAATTCGACACTCAGTTTTTCATTACCTCACAAAAAAACTGTGATGTGCAGCGCCCTCTCTACCAAAACTGAACTACCCCTTTAAACTCAAAGCCAATGAAATGTTGTTGGTTTAATGATTTACACACAATGAAACAATAACTGTCTAGGGAGTGTTTTAGCGAAATTTGCAGAATAAACATAAAGGTAGGAATAAGGGGAAGAAGAATTGGGCAAAGGTAAAGACAACTTTCCAGCTAATGAGAATGAAATCATGTGTCTTATGAACTGTATATTCTCTAATTAGATTAACATACTTGTTTCAAGTTGAAGATGAACAATACTTTTTCTATAAGTTTGTTGATTTGTATTGTATCAATGGTAAACATCTATGACTTTTGAATTGTGATTTTAGACGATTTATAAAAAAAATAAAAAATAAAACGTACTTGTAATTCAAAGGTGACACTTGTCCCACACTCATCAGCCAACCGCACGGGAATGGTGAAGGCTCCCTCAACGTCAGCTTTCCAAAACAGCAGCCCAAACCGAGAGACGTTTACATATGTCTGCGTCTCGGCTACCGGGTCTGCTATCGAGAACTCGACACCCTCCCCCATCGAACCATCGGGGTCGATGGCGTCCAGTTGTTGGGTCAAGTCGCGTCCAACGAAAGTTTTGAACTGAGTGTCCACACCAAGAACCGGAGGGACATTATCTGTTTGAAAATATCCACAAATACGTGTCAAAGATATATCAAATTATGTTTCAAAATACATTAGTAGGCATAACTAGTCATGGGAATTTTTGTCATAAATGCGCGTTGCATTTCGGATAATCATTGTTTGAAATGAGACTCTAGATGCACTGTGACTCAAACCGTCAAAGGTTTGTGAGGGGTTTATACAATTGTAATGTCTTTCTCATCACATCTCTGTTGTTACTGTTTTTATATAAAACATTTATAACAAACTCCCTGAATAATGTATTGCTATATAAACCCCAAGGTCAAGGTGATTTTGGTTGAATTAGACAAAGTGTAAACTGACCTTCTGATATTGACCACTCGTGTCTGGTCACCTGAGGGCGGCATTGCTGGCAGGAGTTACGTGAGTTATGTTGACCAGCAGAGTAGCATCTTCTTTCAATCACACACGCGTTCTCCTGTTTATAGGGTACAAATAACATTAGAGTTTCAATATACACTGCCAAAGTATGACTCATCTAAAGAATATAATACAACACCTCATCAAGTTTCACGAGATATAGTAAGCAATATCCAATATCGAACAAGAAAACGTAATACATTTACCAAATACAAATTAACTATTAAATTTAAGTCTACCACTTTTCAAAGTCATCGAAAGAAACATGATTATCACAATTATCAAAAGAAACATCTACATCAGCAAGCACACATTACAACGGAGATCATTTCTAATGACTGCAGAAGAGAAACCCTTTTTTGTAAAAAGAGAATTATATTCTAAATCGATATTTGGACACAATTCTTCATGTTTTGTTTTACTTACCTTGAGCGTACAATTGCCAAGCCATGTGCATTGATGACACTTGGAGTCATAGTGAATGAGAGTCATGGTATTGCTGGGCGCTGAATCAGAATACTTCACCTACACAACGAGAAATGAAATAACCATAATTATCAAACATATCACATTTACCTTAATTATTAGCAGTTTTGTAACAAGCTACAACATGCAACAGGAGATACAGATTGACTGCGATTTGTTAGAAGTCTGAATAACATTGGCGATATTATCAACGATATTATGTCCTTTGTTTCTTAAAGACCTTTTTGTTAGAAATGAAATATACTTAACTGAAACTGAAAC
The DNA here is from genome assembly GCA_037951105.1 of Echinarachnius parma. NCBI lineage: Eukaryota > Metazoa > Echinodermata > Echinoidea > Clypeasteroida > Echinarachniidae > Echinarachnius > Echinarachnius parma. Next base: position 51,139 of record JBAMJV010011938.1, on the reverse strand, counting down.
TGACCAGTATGTATTTTATTTTTGAATCACATGTTGCATTTAATTTTCCAAACATATAACTTCAGAACATTATAAGTTTCCTGTTTCAAATGCTTCTTTTCTTCGCCACCTACGTGAGTTTTTCGAGATTTATCTGTCCCTTTTCCTTTTCCTCGACAATGTCTCTGTCTCTGCCAAGTACATAGGCAAGTTTCCACTGTAGTATGTTATGCATGACTGCACGCATTGGTTCTGTTATGTAGTGCACAGCCTGATCTTCCAGTAAGGATGATTAGCTTTCATCTTATTGTCGATCCCCAAACTGCCACTTAAATTGATCCATTAACTTGTTCAGATTCTTGCCCAAAGTGATATTTTAGATATCAATTATACACCAATACCATCGGAAGATTCTTTAGAATGTTATATGAAAGTTTCATAGAAAAGGAATACTGTTTTCCTAGTAAAAAAAAAAGTTAAACAATATGTCAGATTGTATGACCTACTGCACATTAATTTCGACTACAAGCAACAAGCACTCCGGAACGCTTTTAAATTCAATCATAAATAATGCATTTCTAAAATATATGAAACATTTGACAATTCGATTTACAGTACGGCAACCCACAAGGTACGAGATAATTGCAAAAAGCTTCAAATGATTATGGTTGAATATGACAAAGTTAATGGCGATCAAGTTGGCACTGGGAGAATATTCAATTCACAGTTTCATGAATTACCTCCACAACATCTCACAACGCCAGAACAACGTCACTCATTTGCAAAACTACCTCTCAAAAGCACACAAAACAACAACCAAAAGTAAGAGGCGGTGGAGTAAACAAGCATGTTATTCAAGTCTTAACTTCGTCAACAATGACTAGCATTGATTCAGACCACATGTACAATAATAATGATTTATCATAGGAGGGCATAACATACAGCATTATTACAAATTATAATAATTTGGGTTACTCTACCTGAACCTCCCATCGCATGGTGCCATCTTCATTAGCAGCGCCCTCTAGCGTTGGTAGGTTGCACAGTACGGTCTTCCTGTTGACGCGAATTGCCATGGATTGGGCGTAGATCACTGACGAAATCTCGTTTAGATCGTCCTAAAAAAAGGTTGCAAATTGGTGTAAGTTGTGATCTTTTCTCGTAACACATTGAAGGCGCTATATGTATAAATGGTCATGTTATGTTATGTAATGAGTACTTATTGAACAATAAAATTAAGCATGATATTGATCATTATAAATTACCGCTCTTGTAAACGTGTTATCATAAGTAAGATTCGTGATCGTCGATTGCGCATTGACACATATTGAAATAATAATAATAATATACGCTCGGGAATGCGCAACATCGAAGGTGGTCTTATATCTCATATCAAGAGACACGCAATTAATAAGCAACAAATCTGTATTGCTCATTAACTTGAAAGAACTAAAGCAAGCTATAGGTATCAATACAAACTACAATAACAAAATACAAACCGATCTATATGAGTTATACAGTAGATTTCCATAACTTTCCAAAAGCTGCCTTTTGGTTTAAAGGCTGGTTGAAACTGAACTTTATTAGGTCAGTATGATATAAATGTTGTGATCTCACCTTAGAGAGAGAGAATAGACAGGTGATGGTCTTCCCATCTCGATACTCCCGGGACGTGATGCGGACTGAATGGCATCGCATTGTCCTCGTGTCACAAAGACCGTTGTTCTCAAGTCTGGTGATGATTGGGGTGATATCTGTGCGCAGGTCATAAATGAATAATAATAATAACAATAATAATGACGGTTATTTATAATAGCGCTATTCTCGTGAAACAACAGTCATATTACAATACTGGAAATTGTTAGACTTGTTTATTATTTTGATTAACATTAAACATTACTAAGTGACGAAGAGTACAATTGTCCAACATTTAACTGATTTATTCATTCTGTAATTATTGCTGTGCAATTTAATGCTAAGGAAGTAATATTGCATGGCAATCAATACAATCCGATGTTGTGTAGGATGGAGAAATAAGAATGTATGTGACATTGGGAAATGAAGATGTACAGCAGTGTGTAAACGGGAAAATATCAAACGTGTGCTCACCATTCTTCCATTCACAGTCTGGCGCCTGGTAGCCCTCCTCGCAAATGCATCCCAGCTTGGTGCACACGCCGTTTCCGTGGCAATTATTTGGGCAGTTCAGTGCCCTCACAACGCCTTCAGGTGGCAGCGCCTCCCCTAGCTCGTTCCCAGCGCCAATATCGGGCCTCCACAGCGATCGGTTCGCCACGTACGCCGCCTCACACTGGTTCTCCACCAGAGGAAGCATCTGTGACGCCCACGTTAGGTCTTCCGTGAGTTGCACATCGCTGAGACACATGCGCACCGCGTCATCAAGGTACATGTTAGTTTGCAGTCCACTTGCACCGCATGCTTCTGCGAGGGTCGTGTTCCGTACTGTCTGCGCGCAGAACTCGCGCGCTTGTGTCTCTGAGATACCACTGGGCGTTGGCCATGTGGCGCGCAACGGTCTCAGATCTGATGGCGCGTGGTCGGGCGGGAAGAAGTACGTTTCCTGCGCTGTGGATCCCAGAGGACCTCTCTGATTGATCAGACCAACCGGCACGTCCAGGTCAAATATGTTGAAGAAATCTATCAAGGACGTTGGGTCCAGAGATACCTCTGTTGTTTGTAGGCCTGCTTGCCTTCTAGTCCTAGTCTTCTCTTTCAGACTTTTAGAATTTAATTTTTGTCTTGATTTTTCAAAATAAGCATTTGAGACAATTGTTCTTTTCCGCCTCCTCCCGATTGGTCCATTCGGAGCTATGTTTGAATACGTGGAAGTGACATCAAGAGACTGAACCAGCTCTCGTCTGTGGACATCCTCGAACCGCCTGCATCTTGGGAGACACGTGATCCCCCGCTGACATCCAATGTTCTGGATAGGATAGAGGTCACCACTAGAGGGCACTATTGGTGCGAGACAGGAGCATGCTGGCAGCCTGAGTTGGTACGGCACCGGGAGTGGGATGATGTTGAACATCCCTCCGTCGTGCAACCTGTATTGTGGGAGGACATGAATGACAGATATCTGTTTATAAAATAATAATACAATACAGAGGAACCTTGTTATAAAGAGCTCAGGTATAACAAAATCTAAAGGTAATTGTCATGGTCCCAAAGTCCTTGTTATAATGATGTTCCGCTGTCCATGAAATATATAATATTTACAATATATATGTAATTCATATATATGCACCAATGCTTGAAGAATGGAGAAAATGATGCATTTGGCTTTTGACATTTCAAATGAGTGGATGGAAGCTCGTCAATGGTCCCGTGTATAGGTATCTCTTTAAAGAAAGAAAAAACAATTAATCGAAACGCACCTCCACAATTCGACGAACTCATTGGCCTGTCCATAGCGCATGGCCAGGTTGAGATCCCTGCCTTTGTTGTCATGGAAATCGTTGTCAGGGTTACCATCAAATGTGCCGCACAAGCCGACTGTTCGATTGTAGTCGAGCGAGGGAGCCTGGACGGTAATGCTCATACCCCAGTCCGAAATGTCTGCACGGACGAACGCTCCTGATGAGAATTCAACCTGCGATATTTAACATAAAAGTTTGATGATGTGATTTGAGTACAGTAATAGTAATAACATTAATATATGCTATGATCCAAAACTATTAACACGGTCATCGATAAAAAATGACGAGATTCTATAACTTAACGATGTAGTCATAGAGTAATTTTTGTTTTTAGAGAAATGGGAATTTATCGAATGAATAAATCATGAAGAAGAACAGTACTAATAAGGTGCCTCTACATCAAACTCGGAAATAGGAAATCTCTTCATTAGGTTGTATATAATTCGACAACTTTCTTTTAATCAGAACTTGACATGTTTCCGATTGTACTCCACCTCTGTAAATAACTGCCACCTCTGTAAGGAATGCATGTAACGGCTCCTATATCAGTACTGGCCCCTAAATAATTAAACTACTGTAGACTAACACCCCTGAATACCACCCCTGTCTTCCCTTGGATCAATAGACTTAATCTTCTACTTGAAAATAAAGACATTTTAGATTACCTTTTATAGATAATTAGAGGGTTCAAATAAATGAAGTATGGATGGGGTGCAGTAAGAAACATAAAACACACTCACAGTTATTTTGGTGCCGTTCCTGGCATTCTTGATTTTGACCCCGTCCGTGAGCGGAAGTGGACTCTTGACCTTTACTTCCGCCCTGGTCTCCAGTACATTACCATCGCACATGTCCACTGCAATGACGTCATTGTCCTCCTTAACAACGAAGCCGCAGTTACAGGACACCTGGGATGAAATGCCTCCGCAGTTCCAGGCTCGACTGTGTACCTATGTGAGACATGATTAAAGAATGAAAAGTTTGAATGAAAAAACATATTTAACATCACCATCCGAGATACTATATTGGGTAACTATACCACTGCTTCAGGTCTAAAACTGTAACATTTTAAAACTTTATTACACATGGAATATAATGTACATAATGTACGTTAACAAAATATTTATATTTCTTGCCATATTTGCTGACATATTTTGTTGATATTGATAATTTATAACACGTCTGTAATAAACAGTAATTATCAAAAGTCTATTAAAAAGTGTTCCACTTTTAATGACATCTAAAGTATCTTATATCATAGCGTCAACCCTAGGCTATAGGGACATACACTCGATATATTGAACGAGTTCTTTTGAATAATTATAATTAATGAATCGTCATTCCATTGAATTCTGTGCGATGATTCGACAAATATTACCTCGAATTCTCTGCTCAGGCTCTTGTAAAGGACGAATGTGCCAGTTTTGTAGAAATCGTATTTCCTGTGGGGATACAAGTAAAAATGCAACATGTGCAGAATCGAAGTATTAACCATCTGTAGTCTGTACATTCTTGAGACATGGCAAATATTTAGATTTTTCGCGACGATGGCCTTCCTTTTTTCTGCAAATGCTCGATGTGATTATATCACTTGTCGAAGACGTTCTTCCATTGCATGCAGTGTGCCAAATTTGACATAACGTCTCTTTTTTAGTAATACCAAAATGTTATTGCATTCAAACATAAATTAGATTTGTTGACTCATTACCGGGATATCTCGACGAAATATGCGACGCATTATCGCTGATTTTGATGGTAATAAAGATAACTCGGATGAAACATGATTAGTTTCACTAGATAATTTCACGCCATCTATGTTTCTTGTTAAGGTCACACACTGTGGATGATACAGATTAGCAACTGACATGGATAACTTATGAGTTGCGAGAACTCTGTCCGGTTAAAGGGATCTATAGTAACCATTTCAAAATCGACACTCTTTACTTGAACATGTTGCGGATTTCCAAATTTCTTTTCCCTATAAACATATGTATGATTGAATTGTTTGAATTTGAAAGTATACTGGGAGACAGTGGCGTACCCAGGATTTTTTAAAGGGGGGGGGGGTTATTTTGTAAAAAATTCCAAGTCGAGACCAGGTACCTTCAAAATTTTCGAGACCGAGACCAAGTACCTTCAAAGTTGAAAACCCCTCTCAGTGGGGGGGGGGGGGGGGGGGGGGGGGGGTGTCCGTAAATTTTGTTCGAAGCCGAGACCAAGTACTTTCAAATTTTTCGAGACCGAGACCTAGTACCTTCAACGTTGAAAACCCCTCTCAGTGGGGGGGGGGGGGGGGGGGGGGGGGGGTGTCCGTAAATTTTGAACCTAAGACCGGAGATCTTCAAAAATTGTTTTAGTCGGTCGAGACCAGGTTTTAGTCGGTCGAGACCAGGTTTTTGACGGTCGAGACCGCTTAAAAGTAGTCTCGAGACCGGCTAAAATTTGAAAAGGGGGGAGGTTCAAACTCCCCCCAAAAAAGCCATTTTGGGGCAAAAGGGGGGGGGGGTTTGAACCCCCAACCCCCCCCCCCCCCCTGGGTACGCCTACTATGCTGGGAGATAATACGTGTGGTTTGCGGTTTGCGGTTGCACCATGTAAGATGAGATGATTGGTGAGTCCTGAGAATGACTGTTGGTATTTTTTCAAGGATAGTCCTAAAAAGGACTGTTGATAGTCCTGGAAAGGACTGTTGGTATTCTTTCTTGAGCTTGTAGTTATAATAAGAGCTACAGCGCCGGTTTAGTATTGTAAGGAGAGGGTGGGTGGTAGGAGGGGCTCGACGTTTCGAACTGTCCGTCGTCAGAGGTAGCACATATCACGTTGCATTTTCGCTCATTACTCGGTAATATAACATTAAACATGGAATTCCCCTTGTCTGTTTTTGTCACCCAAGATACTAGACCCCTTTAAGTGTTTCAGTTGCCAATGCTGCACGTCAAAAATGTACAATATCATACGTCATAAGTACGGCTATGAAATACGATTGGAAAATCAAGAGTTAAACTAATTTGAAGAGTCAAAAGTTTTGCCAAAGAGGGAAGGAAGCAGTGAAAATGTTTCTTATCATGTGATTCACGAGCGTGTAATTTATGTTACATCTGTTCATGCGTCGTTTTGTGTTTCTTTCATTTTGAAAATGTGTGCTTACGTTTACGAGCGGAGGTAGGTGGTAGAAGTTAATAACTTTATAATACAATTTTGTTATAAATCTTGGCTTCATAAAACCACCCACCCATATAATTAATGATCTATATAATACTGTATGCGTGTTTTTTTAAAGATATGTATATAATATTGAGTTATGTAAAGGTGCTGATGTTTAACTGATAATTAAACAATGGATCTACCATGTCCATGATTAAACTAGTAGGCTTCGAAATATTTTCCACAGAAGGCGTAGCATATTTTATGTAAGAGTGAGGTCGGGCCCCGGGGGTCGGGCAGAAGTTACCCCAACAGAAGTTACCTCAACTTCTACAAACATTGAAGAACAGCAGGTAATGAAAGAGATTATCTTAACCCCCTGAAAAGGAATTGCCCCCTGCTCGAAAAGGGAAGAATGTTCAAATGTGTTACATAATATTGTCACAAGGGAGGCATGGCCACCCTCCCTCTAAGTCCTTTCTATGTAACGTCAAAACTATGTTTACATCTTTACATCTGAAGTGCACCCATTGCCTAAAGTAGCCTGGTAAGCACTGCATTAACTATATTGGCATTGTACAATCTGGCAGAGAACAGGTTAAATAGTGAAGTGAAGACGGTTGCATGTCAATAGCCTCAGCAATACCTCATCCCCAATGAACCTGTCATGTATGTCCGATCTACTGTGATCTATCATGCTACAAACGACTCATCTCCGGTGCATGAGTGCGCCAAGTTTGTCTGAAGAGGTAACGCTAACAAACAGGTGGTTTAGGCTTACAGTCAGGTGATCCCTAGAGACATGTGGAAAGTCACGTGGCATGATCACATGACACAGTATCGGAAGGAAGTCAGCTATAGTGTCGTTAACAAAGGTGAAGAAGTTGACCATGTAATATCGTCCCGTTTTATTAATATCCACACTTTTGATAAATATGAGGATGTAAAATAAGACTTGTGGTGGGAGAAGACACATTAAAAGCGATTGTTTCTGAATTATTATTAGGAACAAAAGTTAATGTCATTTTATACAGTTTGCGCTGACAACAACGGTTAATAGCAAGGTATCATATTAAAGTCGAGAATAGGTCAGTTCCGTTTTGAATGATGTGTATATTTTATGATTTGTCCATAAGGGAATCGAACCATATGGGCGGTTGGGACATTGGTGGATATGATTTTTATTTCACAAAGAAATTAAATTTGTGAAGTCCAAATCATTATTTTGGTACATTTATTACGAACCCACTGCCTCCTCCTTATTTAATAAATCGTCGTTTAATGTGAAAACATATTTATAGTTCCTGGATATGATAAGGTCAGATGTTTATAGTCAGGATACAGGTTATGTGTTAAGTTTCTAGGTTGACAACCTTATTGAAAGTTTAAGAAAGGTTGAGATATCAACATGATATTAAGGGTAAACACCTCCTACAGACTACAACATAACAAAACGTAAAAGAGCACCTAGATGATCCGTCTATGATATTGCGACGGGTGTATATATTGAGAGGTATGGTGGCATAATGGAGAGACTTGGAATTCAAATCATGCAATACCGCCTTTATCTTTGTAGTTTTAAGATGCGGTTAGGTTTCAAAATGTGTTCATCCTTATATCTATCTAAATAAATGTTAATTGAAACATAGAACACAATTACCAGAAACAAATTAATGAATGATCAAAGAAAATGGGCTTCCGAAGGAATAGAATCCTAGATTTTCTTTCAGTTAAATCACATTCAAGGGACCACATATAATATCAGCCATGTCTACATAGACGGCGCTGGATGGGTCATCCCTCCGAATCCATTGTATTTATATTCAGTAAATTATGTACTATTGTTTTTCCTATACTCTGAAATGTTTTTAACTATGATTTCGGACAAAAACATAAATGAAATAAATATATAAACATGCTATTAGATACGCTTACTGCTTACAGACCGTCTAAGTGCCCAATAATGATTAGTCGGAAATCATTTGAGGGAAGTCGTGTCACAATGGACCGACTTGGAAATGTCGAAAGTTCGGAAAATGTCCTGGTTAAATAAATTGTTACTGTACCGCGTATCTAAGTAACGTACGATTTCTGAGCTTATGATAAATGCCAACGTGCCAGCCACGATCAATATTGAAGCAATCTGAACGCTTCTTGGTGATTTGTCAAGAACGATTTGCGGGAGGATATATCGACCAAGGTGTATGTCCTAATGGAGTGACTGGGAAAGGAATGATGAATCAAACGGGTAATCTTCATAATCTTTGAAAAGGAGCATGCATACATTTTATGTTTCATTAATGTATCTTCGAAATGTCAAAGAAATGTTATAATGTTCATTTAATAAATGTCAATAGGCCACCCATGATCAAACCTGATGTACCCAATAGAGCGTCATCGATAGGTACGAAGGTACGATAGATGAATAAATGACAAATCTGATTACCAGAATGTGGAAGCTTTTAAATGCACCACACCTTACAGCTATGTTAACTATTCTCTCCAGAATAAAACCAATCCTACGTATAAATGTACGATTTAACTCGGTGTGACACGAACGTCCCCCTGGATGATCTATCAACAATACGTATTGCGTGGGATGCTGCAGCGACTCGGAAGTCTCGGAAGTGACATTCACAGAATCACAGAAAACTTTCTTCAAAATGGAGTGTTGGAAAAGCAGTCTACATATTTGCCAATATACAGAACATTTTTCTGTACATGATGTAGAGAACTTTGACATACAGCAAACCCTACTTATTTTACCTGTTATCCCAGGAATACCAAGCCTTTGTATATAGCGCCCCCCCCCCCCGCACACAACACGATTTGATTAATAACCGGACATGTGACCAAGGAGGTATTATAAAGTAATACATCCTTGACGTGACTCAGCGGTAACAGCGACCGTTTCAAGCACAGGAGGTCGTGCGTTCGAACCTCGGCCGGGTCATACTAAATAATGAAAGTTCATTATACATATGGGAGCTACTGCCAATCTGGCCAAGCGCTTGGCATAAATAGAACGGGATAGGGTAGTAGTAATATTGATACTATGCAGGGCCCGCTGGTAGAGCGGTGTTCGTCACTGAATTGGCTACCCTGGGTAAATAAAACGTAGTTATTATCATCATCCGATCTGAACTATACTAAAAACTTCAAATACCCAAGTCTTGCTTTAGTTTAGATACGCTGTTTTTGGTCGGATCTGATTCGGATCGTGTATTGTGCGATGGGCTTAAAGGAACTGAAGAATACAACGTACTTTGGCACTTATTCCATAGTTGATGACTTGCAAAATAGGTCTGCCGAAAAAAATCCATGAAAATAAACGCAGTAGTGATTTTATGCTATTTTTCTGATGCCAAATCTCACTTAGCAGCCAGTTTACGCCCCGCCCACATTTAGGGTCCAGAATCGGCAGCGTGATTGACATGTGATTGACAATTCATTTGCTTACGTCATCTATAGAATTTGATTCTTTGGCCCGTTCTTTAGATGACGTCACATTTTGGCGATTTAAAAGGGGCGTTCCCAGGACAATTAGAAATTTACTAATTACCCCAAAATTGATTGATTTCATGGGAAATGACTGCCAAATTCTTTTTCTTGAGTAAAGATTACTTATTGAGAGCCTAATTGTGAAAATTGGGTCATCTAGACGCTGTATTTCCTTTAATATCATGACTTAACTTGGTGCGACATGTATGCCCCCTGGGTCATTTGTCAAACATAATTTGTGAGATGATGCAGCGACTCAGGTCTGCCTTAATGGAGTGACTTGGAAAGGAAATTAATTTTGAGCATGTTCCTGAATTCGGAAACATTTATATGCAATAAAGATTACACCCGTCATTAATGTTCTTCCGTATCACGTAAATCACAAAAATATGTTATAGATCCTATTCCCATTCGAACAAAATCTATTAATACGTTCTTAGAAACGAATGCATGAAAATAAGAATACAAAAAAGGATTAAAAATTATAGAATATATTTTCCAACGCTCACAAACTAGATGATAACAAGTTCAGGTGTATACGTCTGTGCGATTTTATTTATAAGCGACAAACTATTAAAACAGTAATCTTGTAAGGAGTATATTAAAAATGGACATGTTAATTCGTCAAGTGAGCCTTTGACAAAACATGACAGTCATGTTCGTGTCATAATAATCAACTATCATTATTGTAATTATTACTTTTACTACTACTAGAATCATTATCAACTCGACTGCCTTTATATAACTTGTAGTGCTCTGGGTGTGCACATCGCGTGCCGCTGATGACAAATTCCGGGAGCAGAATAGGGGAACACCTTGGGGTACAGAGAGGGGCGTAGAGGCGTCAGTCAAAAGGGTAAGGGGAAGCGTGCAATGTCCCAGTCACACATACCCGTAAAGCCAGCCTTCCATGTACAGTATTGGCATTTGACGTGTCGATGCAATGAAACGAGGCTATTCCGTGACAATTTCGTGGCTAATCCGTAGCAAATATGTGGTGATACGTGACAATACGTGGCAGTAGTGGGTTAGGCAAAACAAACAATTAAAAAGCAAAATCGAAACATTTCCTTGAACCATGAACCATGCATGAACCATGCATCAATGATAGAAATTTATAACAACTACACTCAAAGACTTACTTAGGTAATAAGGTAAAATGGGTATTCATACAATGAACGGAAGAAAGCACAGATGAAACACATAAATGTTTATTACCCCCGGGAAGCAAACATTTCCTAAGCTTTTCTCCTTTTTGGTTCCCCATATTGCACATTATGTTACAGAACTTGTTTTCGATTGATTATGTAATTTATATGGTTTATTATAGTTCTGTACATTTCATATTGTATTTCATTTATGAATATATCGCTTGTTTACTTATTAACTTGTTAAATCCTATGCAACGACGAGACAATACATTCAGCAGTGGTTCCGAAAATAGTCTTGGACATACGGCTTGAGGTGTGATGAAATGAGCATCGAGCAACATGACAGATGGAATCAAATTGGTGTGCGATTAAACGAGAACATAATTGTTATGCCGAGATAAAATCGTCCCTTCAACATCTTCAAAAAGGGCAGAACGTCGAAAGGTACTTTCATCACAGTTCTGTAACTCTCTGAATTCTGTTATGTTTTCAGATGGGACCTATATACGATGAGTCAATGACATATGGACCGACAGGTTTGATATTAAATTTAGAAAAGTTCAGACCTAAGAAATATCCGTTTTTCGGATATATGACAAACTTGTGGTTAACGTTATTGTCCTATATGTTCATGCCCTTGTTGACTGTCATTTTCTGTCTGATGCTTTTGATTGGGAGGGGGGGGGGGGGGGATAGGGGACACATAGTTATTGAAATGCAATATATATTTATTTCGAAAGGCTTGTAGTATATTCCTAAATTGTTTTTGTCTTTATTAAGGGTCACCCCTTATGTATTTATTATGCTCGTTTTGTATAAATTGTACCCTTATGTTTCATACAATTATTGGGGCACGTGTCCCCGTGCCCCTGGCTCTACGCCACTATACCCCATGTTATTATTGGTACTCACTTTCTGTCCCGTGCCCCCAGGCTCTACGCCACAATACCCCATGCTTATTATTGGTACTCACTTTCTGTCCCGTGCCCCCTGGCTCTACGCCACTATACCCCATGCTTATTATTGGTACTCACTTCCTGTCCCGTGCCCCCTGGCTCTACGCCAATATACCCCATGCTTATTATTGGTACTCACTTTCTGTCCCGTGCCCCCTGGCTCTACGCCAATATACCCCATGCTTATTATTGGTACTCACTTCCTGTCCCGTGCCCCCTGGCTCTACGCCATTATACCCCATGCTTATTATTGGTACTCACTTTCTGTCCCGTGCCCCCTGGCTCTACGCCAATATACCCCATGCTTATTATTGGTACTCACTTCCTGTCCCGTGCCCCCTGGCTCTACGCCATTATACCCCATGCTTATTATTGGTACTCACTTTCTGTCCCGTGCCCCCTGGCTCTACGCCAATATACCCCATGCTTATTATTGGTACTCACTTTCTGTCCCGTGCCCCCTGGCTCTACGCCACTATACCCCATGCTTATTATTGGTACTCACTTTCTGTCCCGTGCCCCCTGGCTCTACGCCACTATACCCCATGCTTATTATTGGTACTCACTTTCTGTCCCGTGCCCCCTGGCTCTACGCCAATATACCCCATGCTTATTATTGGTACTCACTTTCTGTCCCGTGCCCCCTGGCTCTACGCCACTATACCCCATGCTTATTATTGGTACTCACTTTCTGTCCCGTGCCCCCTGGCTCTACGCCACTATACCCCATGCTTATCACTTTCTGTCCCGTGCCCCCTGGCTCTACACCACTATACCCCATGCTTATTATTGGTACTCACTTTCTGTCCCGTGCCCCCTGGCTCTACGCCACTATACCCCATGCTTATCACTTTCTGTCCCGTGCCCCCTGGCTCTACGCCACTATACCCCATGCTTATTATTGGTACTCACTTTCTGTCCCGTGCCCCCTGGCTCTACGCCACTATACCCCATGCTTATTATTGGTACTCACTTTCTGTCCCGTGCCCCCTGGCTCTACGCCAATATACCCCATGCTTATTATTGGTACTCACTTCCTGTCTCGTGCCCCCTGGCTCTACGCCACTATACCCCATGTTTATTATTGGTACTCACTTTCTGTCCCGTGCCCCCTGGCTCTACGCCACTATACCCCATGCTTATTATTGGTACTCACTTCCTGTCCCGTGCCCCCTGGCTCTACGCCAATATACCCCATGCTTATTATTGGTACTCACTTTCTGTCCCGTGCCCCCTGGCTCTACGCCACTATACCCCATGCTTATTATTGGTACTCACTTTCTGTCCCGTGCCCCCGGCTCTACGCCACTATACCCCATGTTTATTATTGGTACTCACTTTCTGTCGAATGTGATGAAATGTGGATCCGTAAAGGAGTAACACTGAGCCGTGGGGACGTCGTTCACAATCACCTGAAAAAAAAGAAAAAAAAGATGTACAATAAATGTACGCAAACATTTCGAATCATTAGCAGAACCCAACCTGGTCTCTCGTCTAAAATGACTCTATAGGTCATTGTACCACACGTTCTAAAAACACCCATATAGTCATTTTAGGTGCACCTGAATATGCTGCCATCTACGTTTGGAAACTGTATGGATCGTTAATGCGTCGCAGAGCCTACTTTAGATCTGACCTATAGCCACTAATCTGACCTACAGCCACCAAATTAGGGTTAGGGTTAGGGTTTAGGTTAGGGTTATATATCCCCAAAACCCGCTGCAAATCAAGCCACTCGCTGTGGCGCAATTGGATGCGTGCTAGCCTGATAATCTAAAGACGATACCCGGTCTTGCCGTCGTTTCTCTTGCGTAAACTCGTACTCGATGTTCGATATTATACAGTTTCCAAACGTAGATGGCAGCATATTCAGGTGCACCTAAAATGACTATATGGGTGTTTTTAGAAGGTGTGGTACAATGACCTATAGAGTCATTTCAGACGAGAGAACAGGTTGGCAGAACCACACTATGAATACAAATAATATGCAATCTAAAGAAAAAATCCTCGAAATTGATATGTTTATCATTAATCTGATTGCTAGTGAAATGTGATATCTACATCGGGTAAGTTACACTATGGAGTTTATTTTTGCCCAGATGCGTAGGGTGGCCGGATTAATTGGGGGTGGGGGCACATCCTTATGTATGTCTTTATTCTTATTAAAATGTTCCTCTTCTGTTTACTTTATCAATGTTTAATTGTCTGAATATGGCCCGGAGTGGGGGGGGGGGGGGGGGGGGGGGGGGGGGGAGAACAACATTTATTTGATTACATCGAAAGATGACTGAAATGACTTCTGACTTGCCTCTAAGTCGCTGGGATTGAATCCACTCCAGAAGGGATCTGAACTAACCACGCTACCCGTGATCACTTCATTATGCGTCCGCCCATCGTTCTGGAAGTCAGTCACTGCCGTCACGAACATAAACGCCTGTCGACATCGGGTCTCAGAATTGCTACACGAACGCGGCCGAAGCTCCACGAAACATTCCGATAGCGTTATGTCGTATCCGACCTGTGCATCTTGAATATAAACGAAGAGGTTTATTATTTCAAGGAGAATAAGAATATCAAACTATTTTGACTACAACAAACTAACTGTCTACCTTTATATGTTTTAGTGTAAATTTCAAGTTGTTTATATAACCATGAACCTACTACCTAGTAGTTTCATGGTATAACTCAATTCTTGCGATAGTAAAAGTCAAATGTAGGACTTCTTAAACTTGCAAAGTTCCAGTGCGGGTGCCAATAGTCACATTTACAAAACATTGTGCATTATACATGTATTAGTCAATTTTGTTTTTATTCAAATAGACATTATCAGACTTTCTTTAGGATACGAGTCCTGACATAAAGAGAGCAATTGGCAAAACGTTTAGAACGCCTTCACTGCCATCTCCAAGAACAATAAGTTGCAAAGGGAATCTAGAACTGTTATACCTATTTTTGAAGTTTTAGCCCGAGTATGGATGGAAACAATTATCCAATAATACCGATTACATCGTGTAACATGCAATCATAAATGAATACGTTTGATATTTAACCTAATGAGCAGTTTCCAAATCGATTCATCTCATAGAATGTTACATTGCAACAAAGTTATGTTCCCCTAATCGGAGTATCTTAAAGGGACTGAGTAACATTGCCCAAATCCTAAAAAATACAATTGGAATTCTAGCGGTTCCCGCATACTTTGTTGTATTCGTATTAACAATAAAAGCATGGGACAGGTTTCGGTTTTTCAAATTTCCCTTTCGTTAAAAAGATATTTACGATTAAATTTTTCAGATGTTTAATTATCCACTGGACCACGAAAACTCTGTACAAAGTGAGTGCAATGAGTTAGTGAATATCACTTTGCATTTTTGCTCATTACTCGGTCATATAAAGTCCATTTAAAGGGATAGTTGAGTTTTGGTAGAGAGGGCGCTAGACTACTTATTTTTTTTGTGAGGTAATGAAAAACTGAGTGTAAAATTTGAAAGTGCATAATATTTAAATAATAAGATCATCTTTGTTTGATCAAAATCGGTTCAGAGACGGCTGAAATATCCCTAAATATAACAATTTGTAATAAACCTGGGGCCCCAGGTTTATTAGAGAATTTTGAACCAGCCGTTAAAAAAAAAAAAAAAAAAATGCTTCCTCTTTTCAAAAAGTTACAAAATAGGTATTAAAATAGTTGTTGGTTATTTCTCTATCTAATCACTATTCAACAAAGCATCACATGCACAATATTTTATTCAAAATGGTTGAAACCGATGAGTGTTTAGAGAGCGCCCTCTTACGTTTTAACGGCTATTTTTGAATGATAACATGATCTTTACTACGTCATTTGTAATTTTGTGTTCTTTTCTAGCTATA
The DNA here is from genome assembly GCA_037951105.1 of Echinarachnius parma. Taxonomy (NCBI): domain Eukaryota; kingdom Metazoa; phylum Echinodermata; class Echinoidea; order Clypeasteroida; family Echinarachniidae; genus Echinarachnius; species Echinarachnius parma. The sequence continues at coordinate 35,101 of JBAMJV010011938.1, read as the reverse complement.
ACTATTATTAGTTTGTAATGTAATGATGCAGGTTTGGGTTACTAAAATTCAGTTTCACCAAAACTGTACTCTCCTTACCAGAACTCAACTATCCCTTTAACTTTGAATTTTCACACAACACCCAGTGGACATATCAGATAACAACATATATACATTGTATCAACCACTCATCACTTTTTGCACATGTCAACAAACTTACTTCAATGAACCCTTCAATGGTCAAAATTGCGAATATAATTATAGGGAAGACTATTTCATGACTGCCCAATGCATCCTCCTTTGTTATACTGCCCCCTGTCCTCGTTAATAAACCACATAAGTCCTTTTCTTTTCCTGCTCTCTGGTCATCCCATATCCACCACATTGCTTCCTATATTCCCTGAATGTTCCATGATGGTAAAGTACATTGTTGACGTACCGTTGCTGATGGTAGAGAGCGGGATGAGTACTGAACAGCCCTGGTCTGGGTATCCGCAGTGGATGGGCACTGTGCTCTCAAAGGCCACTAGATGGCGCTGCCCATCTTCCGCAATCTCCAGGGTCCGCGGGGATACCTGGATGACGAGGGGAGGAAAACAAAAACAATAACATAACAATACGAATAGGCCTACCACGGGTGCAATATTACTTTTTGTTTTATCCTACCTCGACAAGATTTTACTGCTGACATTTAAGGCTGTCCACGATGAGGCCCCTGGGTATGTGGCTTCATGGTAGAAATCATCATTCTCGTCCTGGGTACGCTCATTAGGACTTCTTCTCCAAGTCCCACGCCCACGTACACGTCTCCAGAGGTATGGTGGTGATCGTGCCTTCTCTTCAGTTTTGTCCACACCTCTGGAACCCCCTCCCCCCCCCCCCCCCCAATTCTGCTCTCCGCAACACTGTCAAACTTTAATACCCGGCGCAGACAGAGCCGACTCGACTGGTTGTCTTTCCGATCGGCTCAGTTTTCAGTGCCTCGCGACACACATTTTGCCAGTCGAGAGACAGTCGGATGCCAGTTGGGGCCGATTCAACACGATAAATCTGCTCCGACCGACCGGGCCCAACTCTAGCCTGATTGAAACCAGTCGGATCGGGTCGAGTCGGCTCTGTCTGCGCCGGGCTTAAGGTTTCAAAGAAGTTTAAGCAAATGAGCAATAAGTGAGTTACCTATTGATTATGCAGACGTCTTTGAATGTTTGAAACAAATAATTGGCGCCATACAAATGCTGTAGATAACCATACTACACAGTTTAAGTAGCAATCTAGAGTTATGTTGGAGATAAATAAATGTAATAGCCTAAGTAAAATAGCTACCCCTATATTTTTTTTTATCTTTCAAGCATGAAAGAATAGTATTAAGCCACACATAGTCATGAAAGATTAGTATTTGGCTACACATAGTTTTACTTTTGTACAAACTTGGTCCCTCAAGTTAAAATAAACATAGCCCCGCCTGGAAATGGAAGAGGCCTGGAGCTGGAGGGGAGAACAAGCAGTGACTGTAGAAATTGGCTGTCATTCCTTTGTGTGACACCAATGCTGACAGTACACTCAAATTGTTCTCATCTTTATTGTTTCAGGTAAGACAAATCATATTCCTATCTTTAATAATTATATATGAATTATGATATTGATGTTCATTATAAAATGATTGGGTTTGTTTAAAAGTCACAGTGATATTTGCATGTATTTAAGGGAAAGATGGATTCTGTGAGATGGACGAAGTTGAGTGAAAGTATTATGAGAAAATATGTACTTTCTTTAATGACATTGATTGTATGTATGTTGTATATAACTTAAACTACTTTGCATGTTTAAGATTAGATAAGATTGATAATTATATTGTTGTATTAAGATTGAAATTCATAAGTGATAATGTAGGAATCATACATTGAAATGTACACAAAGTATATCATAGCTACATACTTATACCGGAGTATAACTCCAGTGTGAAAGTGGCTAGCAATGCATTTATACACATTCTGAGGTGCAGTGTGAACGAAGCTAGTCAGTTGTAGGGGATCATATTAGTGAGAGTGGGACCATTCCCTAGGTTCAATGAATATAGTGTGAACAGGAAACAGTACCACCGGGTGAGATAAAACAGGGATAAAAGAGAGAAAGTTGGGACAAACTGAGGAGCTATTCCAAGGTCGCTGGTCAGCCAGACCAGCGTGGATCCTCCAGGGACCGGGCTTGACCAGTAGTTGGAATGTTAGCCTTATAATCAGACTCTTAAAGAAGTATACTGTATGTTATGTAGATATCTGCCATTGGTTATGTGTTTATAAGGTTTGCGAGATGCAGATCAATTTAATGTTTATATAAAAGGTACTTGGAGAAAGAATACTCATCCCTGGGAAAATAGTCACAAACACTTTCCTTGCTTGCTGGTGTTAAGATTTGAGAGGAATGATTACCCCCCTGGAATGTGGCCTAAATTCACATTTGCAAGAATGATCGTGTGATAAATGTTATTCCCGTGTTTTAGTATTTTGGCTTCGATAGAAACTCGTTGTTGTATATTTTGTAGAATTAGTAAAAGTTCATCAAACACCGAGACAGCCATTTTGTGAAAAGGATTGTGCTTCCACTTTTGAGATTTAGTTTAGTTGTTTAATTAGAATACTAGGGTTTAGGCTATTCCTATTCTTGTATGGTATTTAGTTAAAGTTAGCATCTCATGACTACTAGATTATCATTGATGAATATATGTTAGTAATATGGAATGTATTGGGATAAGATGTTCGTTTAATTATTAAGAAATATGTTAGATAGATATGTTAGCATATTAGTTTATGATAATCTTATGGAAAACAGATAATCGATTGATTATTGTGGAGAAACAAGGAAAGGTAACGATTACTAGTCTTTTAGACTAAGGGTTAATTTGAATCGTTTTATATTAGTTCATTCATGATGTTTTATGAGATTATTATTTTGCTATGAAATGTATGTCGAATAAGAGTGTAGTCGAGCAGTACCTTATACATACATTATATGTATTATGAATACATGATGCGCAAAATTGATTCTTTGACTTAGGAACTCATTTAATGAATGAAGAAATGAAATATGATTCTTGTTGTCGATTACATTTATTGCAGGCTGTGCGAATAAATGTGTCATTCCTTTGTGTGACACCAATGCTGACAGTACACTCAAATTGTTCTCATCTTTATTGTTTCAGTTATAACCACCCTCCCCCGCCGGGACGGGTGTAACATTTGGCGACCTTGCCAGGACGTCGCTCTACCGCGGAGACAAGATTGAAGCAGTAGATGTGGCGTCCTTAGACCTACAGAACCTAGGGATCCGGCCTAAGAACGGATGGTGTCACCGGTCTTGATGCTCTCGAGGGACCAGATGCTGCAAGCCACCATCCTGTAAGACGAGCTGGATGGCCCCACCTGACTTTACATGACCTGATCTGTACACAATAAAGCAGTCCAGTCCCCAAAGGCAAGACACCAACAGAAAGATGGAGCATCTCATGGTTGATATATCCAAGGGTCTTCGATTGTGCAGCATGGAGAAGCTCGAAGAAGTGTTGGCGTTTCTGGGGGTCGAGGAGGAAGATGTGAGCAGGGCTAGGTCTAGAGCCGGTCAGTGGAGCCTCCAGAGAAAGGTGAATTACACGCTATGGAGTCTTGAGCTGTGGGAAGAAAAGAGGGACACCCTAGCACCGATATTGAGGAAGGTAGCAGGAATGATCGGCCTTACGGCGGAGGCAGTAGAACCGGCTCAAGATAAAGTAGCCGAAGTTGTTGAGCCTCTGATGATCAATGGTGTAGCTAATCCTTCTGGTGACCCCAATCAGCCAGTAGAAGAGACACAGCTAGACTCATCACTTCAGCAGGTAAAGGACGAAGGGCGGCAAGAGAGAGGACTTAGTGAGACGGACCAACCCGAACATCGGGACAACCTAGGACTAGGGAGTCCTACTAGGCAGCACGTCCAACCCATCGTGACGCATATCCAAGTTGCAGGGGATGACCAGCATCGACTTGTCACCGCTCCCTCTAGGCCTCACGTTACCACTTTCATGTCTCAGACCTTCGCGATGCCTGGTCGTCCTCCAGACACTATGTGGCGTCAGCAGTATTTGTTGCCCGGCCCGTGTTATGACCGGGTAACGTGGGACCCACCACTCCCAGTCGACCAAGTGCCACAGGCGGTGGGACCTACTACGCAGCTCGTTCGACCAACGAAGAAGCCACCCGATCGCTTCCAGTCATCACTGAAGGAACCACGATGGATGATGACTGGAGCAACCTGGACGACTTCCCCACACATATTTCTGGACCCGTACAAGAGACATTAAAATTAAGTGGTTGTAGACAGCGTTCGCACTAACCATTTAGTGTGTGTCCACTGCGAACATTAATAGTATGCCCTGACCTTGGTTTTATTGTCCCTATTGTTAGATGTTTAAGTAAATGATGTTCATTTTTTGGTTTTAGAAGAAATTGTTTAGGCTTTAGAAATAACACGATAAGATATATTGCAATTTTCTGCCTTCATTCAGTGACAGGTCTGACGTCTACGTCATTATGCTTTAAGTCTCACTGAGTCAAAGGGCAGGCGAGGTCCTCCGTACCTGAGTGACCAGGACGGGTAGCTAGACCGTTTAGTTTGCGAGTGGACGAGGAGATTGAGAGCATAGGCAAAGATGGGGAGTTATGTCACTGTTTGAAGGGTGAAACGTTTGCGTTATGTTGATGACTAGAAAATTTGTGATCGATGACGCGAGATACATTTATGTCGCGGACATGGTCGTTCATTCACGTTTACCAAAGAAGCAGGATATGAGATTAGATTTGCTGAGAAGTATTAGGAGACAGTAGACACTGCGCAGTGTAGAATAGTTGAGATAGATTTGACATTTAGGGTTATGTACTTGTATCAGGTCAAAATCTATTTAGGTGATCTTCTCAGCAAAATCGGCACAAACTGACAAAGACTGATGATTTCATCGGTAATCAGGACATTCGTTATGCAATCATTTTGATTGGTCATTATTCACATGGTACGCGCGAACCTTGTGATAATATTATTATGGTAAAGGGTTGGAGTATACCTGATCCAGTAAATTGTAGGAAATCCCTAAATACGAATGTCCATTATGATATGCTCCAAGTGTCAGTAGTGGCGGTTTTAACTATGTTCATTAGTTTGTTTCTCTGTTGAAAGATAGTGCTCCTGCGGTAGGGTATACGACGGTGAATGTTCATTCACATAGTTATTATAAGTTTGTATTGGTAAAGTAGATGTATTAGTTCTTTTATAACTTACATCTTAATATTTGGGATATTTTCTTGGACCCCCCCCCCCCCCCCCTTAGGTTAGAATGTCGTGGAAGACATTACATTTTGGAGGGGTGGGTGTAATAGCCTAAGTAAAATAGCTACCCCTATATTTTTTTTTATCTTTCAAGCATGAAAGAATAGTATTAAGCCACACATAGTCATGAAAGATTAGTATTTGGCTACACATAGTTTTACTTTTGTACAAACTTGGTCCCTCAAGTTAAAATAAACATAGCCCCGCCTGGAAATGGAAGAGGCCTGGAGCTGGAGGGGAGAACAAGCAGTGACTGTAGAAATTGGCTGTCATTCCTTTGTGTGACACCAATGCTGACAGTACACTCAAATTGTTCTCATCTTTATTGTTTCAGGTAAGACAAATCATATTCCTATCTTTAATAATTATATATGAATTATGATATTGATGTTCATTATAAAATGATTGGGTTTGTTTAAAAGTCACAGTGATATTTGCATGTATTTAAGGGAAAGATGGATTCTGTGAGATGGACGAAGTTGAGTGAAAGTATTATGAGAAAATATGTACTTTCTTTAATGACATTGATTGTATGTATGTTGTATATAACTTAAACTACTTTGCATGTTTAAGATTAGATAAGATTGATAATTATATTGTTGTATTAAGATTGAAATTCATAAGTGATAATGTAGGAATCATACATTGAAATGTACACAAAGTATATCATAGCTACATACTTATACCGGAGTATAACTCCAGTGTGAAAGTGGCTAGCAATGCATTTATACACATTCTGAGGTGCAGTGTGAACGAAGCTAGTCAGTTGTAGGGGATCATATTAGTGAGAGTGGGACCATTCCCTAGGTTCAATGAATATAGTGTGAACAGGAAACAGTACCACCGGGTGAGATAAAACAGGGATAAAAGAGAGAAAGTTGGGACAAACTGAGGAGCTATTCCAAGGTCGCTGGTCAGCCAGACCAGCGTGGATCCTCCAGGGACCGGGCTTGACCAGTAGTTGGAATGTTAGCCTTATAATCAGACTCTTAAAGAAGTATACTGTATGTTATGTAGATATCTGCCATTGGTTATGTGTTTATAAGGTTTGCGAGATGCAGATCAATTTAATGTTTATATAAAAGGTACTTGGAGAAAGAATACTCATCCCTGGGAAAATAGTCACAAACACTTTCCTTGCTTGCTGGTGTTAAGATTTGAGAGGAATGATTACCCCCCTGGAATGTGGCCTAAATTCACATTTGCAAGAATGATCGTGTGATAAATGTTATTCCCGTGTTTTAGTATTTTGGCTTCGATAGAAACTCGTTGTTGTATATTTTGTAGAATTAGTAAAAGTTCATCAAACACCGAGACAGCCATTTTGTGAAAAGGATTGTGCTTCCACTTTTGAGATTTAGTTTAGTTGTTTAATTAGAATACTAGGGTTTAGGCTATTCCTATTCTTGTATGGTATTTAGTTAAAGTTAGCATCTCATGACTACTAGATTATCATTGATGAATATATGTTAGTAATATGGAATGTATTGGGATAAGATGTTCGTTTAATTATTAAGAAATATGTTAGATAGATATGTTAGCATATTAGTTTATGATAATCTTATGGAAAACAGATAATCGATTGATTATTGTGGAGAAACAAGGAAAGGTAACGATTACTAGTCTTTTAGACTAAGGGTTAATTTGAATCGTTTTATATTAGTTCATTCATGATGTTTTATGAGATTATTATTTTGCTATGAAATGTATGTCGAATAAGAGTGTAGTCGAGCAGTACCTTATACATACATTATATGTATTATGAATACATGATGCGCAAAATTGATTCTTTGACTTAGGAACTCATTTAATGAATGAAGAAATGAAATATGATTCTTGTTGTCGATTACATTTATTGCAGGCTGTGCGAATAAATGTGTCATTCCTTTGTGTGACACCAATGCTGACAGTACACTCAAATTGTTCTCATCTTTATTGTTTCAGTTATAACCACCCTCCCCCGCCGGGACGGGTGTAACATAAATATTAATTGAATATGATCCGATAGCTTACCATGATAGTGATATGAACAGTTAAATTTATAAGTGAAACAAATAAATTATAATCATAATCATAATAGCGAAGCTACTCTATACTCTACTGCGCTTAAATTATTATTACCAATTGCCATTAGGTACAGTTCAATCCAAAAATTAAATTGCGCACTTTTCAACTCAAATGATTAATATTTGCTAGCTTACCGTGATGGTGATGTGGAATGGATCGCTCTCGACCGGCGGACTCTTCAGCTGTCGTGTCGCATTGAAGAAGGCTTGCACTGTGCAGAGGACCTTGGAAACATGATATAGAGAAAACATGCAAAATGCAATACCAGAGAACCTGGGTTAACAACTTCTTCATAAAACACAAGGATCTTAAATTGAGAGACTACAAATTTCGCAAATGGTTACTACAAGAACAATTGAACGGACATACTACGAATTTGTACATGTATTTCAAGTTCACGCCATATAATTCAAGTGAAATGTCGAACTCATTCTTTGAATGAAATCCTCAAAACTTACTTGTAACTTTAGCGGTTCTCTCATACCTTGTTGTTTTCGTATTAACAATAGAAGCATGTGACATGTTTCGGTTTTTCGAATTTCCCTTTCGTTAAAAAGATATTTATGATTGAAGTGTTTGGTTATTTAACTATCCACTGGATAGTCATAACCGTGTACAAAGTCAGTGCCATGAATAATGAATATAACTTTGCATTTTCGCTCATAACTCGGCCATATAACATCCATTTAACGTGAAATGTTCACACATTACTCAGTGGACATATCAGATCACAACAATACACATTATATCAACCATTCATCACTTTTTGCACAAGTCAACAAAGTTACTAGATCCCTTTAATGAAATGACACACTTGCTGGAGTTGGGCATCTAGCCCACGACTTTCGTATTGAACGACGAATGCTTTCCATACAATGATTAACCCGTTCCCTTCACGATCTTGAATTCCAATAGCATTTGTACACAGCCCACCAGATTCCTGTATAGGCAATGGGTTAAGTGATAATCTTATCCCAATATGAACGGACCCTTCAGGATAAGGATGAATACTGTACAATGCCTTTCTGTCAATACTTCAGCATCGACCCTTCATAGCAGGGCCCGTGGTTTTACCATGGATATAACATCCATGGTTTTACTAAGCAACTATAATCTGCAAAGGAAAGAGTTAATTTGATCCAAACAAACTTAAGCCCAGTTCGCCTTTAAAACAAAACGAAGCCCATGACAGACTGACAGGTGCACAATGTGCGCTTTGAACGACATAGGAAGCCTAGGGAAAGTACCTGGCTCTTACGACAAGGCTTTTCGGGTATGTGTGACTGGGACATTACTCGAGAACATTTTACATAATGAGACCTTTGTCACTTTCTAACGAGGGTAACTCTATTTGTTCCCCGCATTATCTGCATATTATTGTTATGTATAAAGATATATTTTGGAATTTGATTTTAGCCGTGAAAATGGAGTAGATCAATGTTTAGGCATTTCTAAGCAACAATATCAGAATCTGAGCATGTCGAGTACTGAGTACCCGTGGTGCATTTTACTAAACATCATGATGTGAATAGATAAACAAAACAATGATCACAGAATCTTAACATATTTGTGTATTATGTGAGATTGCACAACTTGAGGTTGTAAAGGACAGACCTTTCCTATAGTTTATAATCCTAATTTCAGAACTTGGCTGGATGAAGTGTTGACGTTATTTCTGTCCTGTACCTGGCAAAGTTTCAACAGTCTCTCATCATGCTCATGATTCTAGTAGCTCTGCCGCCAAAGGGAAAGTGCATAGACTGCCATCCGTGGATATGTCGTGTAACGTCACAGTAGCGGCAGACCGAAGTTCTGTATACCCTTGAAAAGGCGATAGAGCAAGTTATGCCTGTTGAGCCCCACCCCACCCCCCCGCCAGACACACACACACACACACACACACACAAACAAAAAAACGAGGTTTTGAAATTCGTAAACTCTATCCAAAACAAACGAATACGCAGGCACATTTGAAATGTAGGCACCCAAAACAAAATTGCATATTCCCTTATGCTATACACCCAAAAAGAAAATATTTGTTTTATAAATCGGTTTTAAAACTCCTTTCGCACAAATTTGCCAACTGAATGTAGACTTTACCCACATACAGAGAGCAATGATAATGCACCATCAAACCACACGCTTTTGGGCTTTGATCGAGGGATGCTTTTTGTATGTTCTACCATTTCCTAAATTTCTTCGTGGGTGGACCTGGTTCCCTTTCGAGGAGGTCGGTCTGGGTCTTCAGTATCCCGGGTCTTCTCTTCAGTCTATAGTGGTTGGACCTGCTCCCCAATCCAGAAGAGTCTAGTGTATTTGGTCTCTCTGGTCTTCCTTCGGTCTAGTGCTTGGACCTGGTCTCCTATCAAGCGGCTTCGATCATTTTTTGTTTTCTCGGGTCTTTCTTTGAGTCGATTGCTTAGACCTCGGTCCTAAATACTGAGATGGATTTAGAGTCTTTGGTCTCCCGACTGTGTCTAGTCCCAAAGTAGGGTCCTCAAAATGGTTTCTTACCTTGTCACCCATAGAGAAGTATCTCCTGAGTTCAATCGATGCGAAGTTATCCAAAGTATCGTTGGTTATGAGCTCTTGATACATCTGATCGGGACCCGCCTGAGGAAAAAGGTACATGTAGATAGAAGGAATGAGTTGAATAAGCTATACCGCCAGTAAAAGTGATCCATTGACTGTGACAAATTCAACCACAATTATTTGAAGCTTTCAAGTTTACTTGCACCATGTTTTTGTTTGCATATGGTAGCGAAATCGGTTTTGATTGTTAAATTTCAATCTTATTATGGAGATTGATATTATTCATGATTGATTTGAAAAGCAATCCGAATCGCTTTTCGAATGTGTTCAAAATCACTGGGAAGTTTGACATCAAATTTCACTTGTTTTTACTAAATAATTAGTTCCCCTTTCCTATGTTTATGAAACTATCATATATCGTTCAGAAGAATCTTCCAATGATATTGGTATAGGGTTGAAGTCTCAACTATATATTTCGGAAAAAACCTTATGAAGTTAATGGATCACTTTAAACTATGTTAAAGAACAAAACACGACTCTCATCTTATTATAATTTAGATATAGGCTATATTGCTTCTGAGTCTGCTTGAAGTGAAGTTATCGTAGGTATCGTTGGTGGTAATCATAGAGTAACTATAATGAGCTTCTGGGCTGACCCGGACCTGTCTGCATACTGGACAGAATCAAACACTTACAAAAAACAAAACAAAAAACTTGGATTGGTTACATCAAGCAATCTCTCTAGCGGGGCTGAGCTTTATCAGGTTTACATGTTTTCTCCCGTAAATATAACATTACATTTTTGTGTAGTTCCTGTTTTTATTTCATATGTGCACCATTACATAGTGACATCTTGGGTTGATCTAAGTGGGATAGCGAAGTACCTATTTCTTTTATTTTATTTTGTTTTAATCCTATCCATATACCTAATCTTATTACTATTCCTACAACATTACTCGTTATCTAAACATTGAATTACACGTCTAGTATTCATGGTTTTAATACTAATTTATAACCATAATGCCATGTTTGAACCAACACGTTCGCGTTTCACGTTCACATAAATCTTAATATTTCACACCTTTGTCATGTCGGGGAAGGGATCGGGTTACCATGGGGATTGTCTAGACCGTACGTGTAACAAAACTATTGTTAACTCTTTTTGACAAATACTTAATAAACGGTTATTGCTGTGAACTTGACTTGGCGAACTCCCATTTGTCTTAAAGGAATCTAGTATCATTGGCAAAATCCACAAAACGTACTTGGACTTCTAGCAGTCCTCACATACATCGCTGTATCGTTGTATTTGTAGCACCATTACAAGCACGAAACATGTTTCGGTTATCCGAATTTCTCTTTCGTTACAAAGATAATCGTGACTGAAGTGTTCGGATTTGAAATTATGCACTGGATAATACAAACTGTGTACAAAGTCAATGCAGAAAGTTAGCAGAGACCTCCCTCTTAGCATTTCGCTTATTACTCGGTCACAATCGGTTATATTTATCCCATGTATATTTTGTAAGAATTACAATATTAATTTAGCATGGTATTTACACACATCACTCAGTGGACATATCAGATTACAGAAATAAATGTTGTTCTGTCGCGGTTCTCGCGGTTTCTCTTTCATTATAAAGATATTCATGATTGAAATGTTCGGAATTAATAATCTCCATGGGATAATTTTAACTGTGAACAAAGTTAGTGCAATGAATTAGAGTAAATTTCAGTTTTCATTTTCGCTCATTACTCGGCCATATAACACAAACTTAACGCGAACTTGTCATACATTACTCATCAGCATGCTCAGAAGACGTATCGCATCATGGAAATACATATTTTATCAACACTTTAAAAAAAAGTTTTTGGACATGTCAACAAAGTTACTAGATCCCTTTAATCGACTCTTATCTCTCAGGTGTGTAAGTGCCACTCAGGATCGAGACCAATGTCTTCCTGTCGCGGTCTCGATTAGTCTATTAACTCTTTAACAACTCTGATGTCTATTCACTATAGACAAAAACGCGCATTGTAGGTGAATATTTAGTTACCCCCACGTAGCACTGTCAGGATTAAGGTACATTTCGTGCCCCTCTTCTAGACAAGGGATCATCCGGATGTCTACCGTGCTAATCCTTCTGGCGTATTGAGCCGATATCATGAATGAAAAGTAACATTAAAATTAAAAATATGATGAACTAACATAACTGTTTAGTAAACCATAAATAGCACGAGGTCAAGAGAGGGATCTCTGCGGGCAGGTGAGGTGAAGGACATCCTATCTATGAGTTTAGAAACTTTAACACAACTATAAGTCACAAAGTTGCGCAGGTGCCGAAGGTGGTACACATGGACTGAGGTACTCTGCCCGAATATCATCCTTCCCGTTTAAGAAGAAAGTAGGGTCCTCACCATCTAGCTACCCAAACATACGATTTTCTCGAAGATGGCAAGATTTTGCCCGAATATGACACGATTAATTTGCCCGAATATGACATGAGCTTGCCCGAATATGATATGATAACCACTATCCCGCCTTACAATGCCAATGCACACTGTTAATACGCTGTGTAAAAATGGTTGTTGAATCTTTTTATACAACTTTAGGTGTAGCATGATAAGTTGTACAAATAAGGGTTGTGTAAAGCAGCCATTGTTCAAGCGCTGTTGAAACGTGTTAAATCACGTGATAGTTTCGACCGCAAAATCACCGTGTCAAAACCTCTTTTGTCCCTCCACTAACCAAGCGGCGAGATAGCGCAGTCGGTAGAGAGTGAGACTTATAATCCAAAGATTCCCGGTTCGATTCCGACCTTGCCGCTTAACGTCTTTTTTCTATTTGCTATTTCAACAACAGGGCTGTTGAAATTTATTCTAAACAACTGTTGTTGAAAAAATTAAAACAACAGTTGTGTAAACTTTAAATAACTGGGGTTGTTGAATGTTTTCAACAACAGTTGGATGGTTCATTAGTTAAACAGCGGTTGTTGACCGTATTTTTATTTTCACACACTCTTGAGTGTTTACAGCTTTGTAAACCTTTTCCCAAATATAATCCAATGATGATTGCGCGTTGGTTAGATGCCACTCTCATCTAAAGATTCAAAATAAGAAAACAAGATTACATTCTCCAAACGTGCAAACAACCTATTTCGACGCAAATCTACGAAATAGTGGTAATACAAACCATATAGGCCCCCGGTGACCCCCCCCCCCCCCCCTTCCCACTGAAAACAAGTTATAGCTACGTCACTGGGTGTCACAGGCGGATAGATAAATATGTTTTTTTTCACTTTGTATTTAGTTCGCTTTTACAATTTTCCGATTAGCCAATTTTTGTGATTTGGCTCAAACTTGAATTGCGGAACTTTTTGTGAGGGGTTTATATGTTAAGCCCTGGTCACAACCCGCCGTGCGTGTTTTTAGTCCGTACGTTTTTTGGGGAGGCCACGGCCGCCACGTTTTTCTGAAAACGTGGGGAGGGAGTGGCAAGAGCAGGGAGGGAGTACGTCAACGCACGGTGTAAGTTGGTGGCCCGCACGCCACGCCTGGCCGTGAGCGGTTGCGTGCATCGTACGTTGCGCACGTGGTAAGTGAGTTGTAATTGCTTACAACGTGCTTACAACGTACGATCTCCGTGCGATTGCCACGTTATCGTACGGAGACCGTACTTACACGTACTGCTCACGTACGTTGTAAGTGCGTGCAAGTGCGAACAACCTTTTCTGCTCATATTATACTGCAGAAATCAGTGCGCACAACGTGCGTTGTAAGTGCGGAGCACGTGCTTACTCGGTACGGTCCACGTGAGTTCTGCGTGCCCATTGGACAGTTGAACTGGGGTAGTGTCGAGTAAGCACGGACCACGCACTTATCACGTGCGCAGCACGCACGTGCGCTCATTGGCTGTAGAGGGCACGCGCGTCACCCGTACTGGGGGTGAATCGGTAGCCCGACCGAAGCCCGAACGCAGCGAAAGTTCCTCGTGCACTAAAAGTGCTACGGAGTGTCTGCGTGCTCCCAAATCCGTACTGAGGCGGTACTCACCACGTACGGATACCCAAATTTTGCCCACGTTTTTGCAAGTAGACAGCACGCACTTGCAAGTACGGCGGGTTGTGACCACGGCTTTATCCAGTTTCACGAAAGATCCCCCTTTCCAGAAGTAAGGTGGATATGGGGGTTTAAGGTGGTATCTCACCTGCCTGGAGACTAGTTGGCGACCTGTTGGCGACTGAGTCTCCGCTGGTTGCGGAGACGTCTCCGCGACGTCGCCGCGACGTCTCCTGGAGACTAGCCGGGTCGCCGGGGAGTCGCGGGGAACATGGGCGTAGATACTTACGTAATACCTATTCATCAGGGGGAATGAATGAATAGATCTTCCCCCTAGTTGAATAGGTATCAATGACAGATCTACGCCCATTGTGCCGGGGAAATCAAACGTGTCTGATATTTTTGGAGACTTTTTCCAGTCTCCAGCAGGTCTCGGCGACGTCTCGGCGACGTCTCCGAAACCTACTGGAGACCAAGGCGACTGAGAGGAGATGTTGCGGAGACGTCTCCGCGACTTTGCTTGACGGTGCTTGACCCACTTTAGAGACCACGTAACTGAGGTCTTTATCATCTAGTTGTAGATCTAGATATATATAGACAGGCAGAAGTCGCGGCGACTTCGCCGCAACCTTGTGGAGACTCGAGTCGCCAACAAGTCGCCAACTAGTTTCCAGGGCGGTGAGATACCACCTTTATATTCCTCACCTTCTTGAACATGTTTATGCTAACAGATGCCAAATTGCAAATATGAACTAAATTATACGCAATGTTTCCTTAGAGCTACCAGTGGCGTGGTGTGGTTGGACTGAGGGGGGGGGGGGGGGGGGGGGGGGGGGGCGATTTTGGGGTCACACCTCATGTATTTCTTTATTTGTTCAGAGCTTTAACCCACATGTGTGTGTTTTGTATTACCTCCCCCCCTTGCTGAATCGACAATATTGTGCGTTTACACACACAAAATGGAAAATGGTACAGACAATAGGAAATACAAAATAAGTACGTGATAAATTACGTTAGGGGTGTTTTTTTATTTGAAGACAAAACAGAAGTACAGATTATAAGAACT
The DNA here is from genome assembly GCA_037951105.1 of Echinarachnius parma. Taxonomy (NCBI): domain Eukaryota; kingdom Metazoa; phylum Echinodermata; class Echinoidea; order Clypeasteroida; family Echinarachniidae; genus Echinarachnius; species Echinarachnius parma. Next base: position 20,046 of record JBAMJV010011938.1, on the reverse strand, counting down.
GCGAATACGGTCATACTCCGTCGAATGTGGTCCTATCGGTAATAAATCATAGAACATGTAACTGAGCAATCCTTGATCGGGGTCGCATTGATTTGTGATCATGTTTGTTCTGCATTTACGCAAAAACATCACACATTCGAACTGTAATCCAATCTTATTGATTTACTGTGTGTTTTGATAAAATATCGAACAACATATGTTTGAGTATGTTAGGGAGAGGGGCGCCCACATGATGCACCCACAAACATATGAAGATTAAACAAACAAAAACAGAGATAAGTAATGGTCCCTCTGGTACGGGCTTGACGAAAATATAAATCATAGACAAATGAAACCAAACATTGTTGTTTAGTCGGGGTCGAAAGTCTTTATGTGTTTGCTTATTTTGTATTTACCCAAGAACATTATTATTAAGAAGATTATATGCCGTTAACAGCACTAAACACTTTAATCCCATTATGTTGATTCAAAGCATGTGAAATGGAGTTCGGATTACAGTTTTACCAAAGAGTTTCAAATCGAAACTCCTCGTCAATCTGAAGCTCCTTGATTTTATAACATTTGTTTCGGTATACATTTATCCGGTGAGGACATTTGAAGGAAGTTGTTTGGGCTGCCTTGCTATTCGTCAAATCTCGTGACATCGCACCAAAATAAACATGATATAATGTTTGCATGTTTTGTCTTGCGGCATAGGCCGTTAAATTTTGATGACAAGACATTCCTTCTTCTTGTAGCCGTCTTGTTTATAGATCCCATGCACTGCCCACTCACAACGTCAAAAGTATAAAGTATTTTTCGATCAATTTGTTTCTTCGCACAAAAACGTGAGTGAGAAGTGAGTCTTCTGGGACGCAGAATATTTATCATCTGTTTTATGATATGAACTATTATTTAACCTTTTATGCAGTGAGTAAAACACAATTGATGCATTGATTTCTATTAAATCATTAAACCCTATCACCATAATCATTACAATGTACTAGACATTTAAACAGTACCCATGCCATGGTAATAATTAGTTATTGAGTTCATCTTTTCAAGCAATATTAAACAATAATATGATTTAATATTATAAAGACTTACCCTAAACCACGTGACAGTGTACCCCTTGGTCGTGCCGTCAAGTGACTCGAGGCCCCGGAAGGAACATCTGAGATCCACTACGTCACTGAAGTATGTTGGAGTGATTTCGGGAATCCCGAGGATGGCGGGAAAACTCTCTAAATAAAAAATAAATAAAAAAGTAATGCAAAGATTATACATGTATGCGAAAGGTTCGAGAGCATTCAAATATGTGACATCAGACTTCAAATTCATTGCTTCATTAATAAAAAAAACATTTCAGTACGTAAACACATCAAGATGGATACTGTCATTGGCATGATTTAGGGAAACCCGACGATGGAGTTTGTTGGTGTGATCTCAGGAATCTGGAGGATGGCGAGAAAACCTTCTAAAGAATAGGGGTACAAGAAATATATTAACGCAACTATTTCTTTCGAAAGATTCAAAATAATTCAAATGTGTGACATAATACTTCAAACTCACTACTTCATTAATTGATATATATGTAGTATGTAAACAAATCAAGATGGATAATGTCATGTAACTCCACCATGCTCGAAAGGTATAGAAAGTTGAAAACGACTCAATAAAAAGCCTGTTATCATTCAAACAGAGCCATTAAAACACAAGAGGACGCTCTGTAAAGACGAATTGGTTTCTACCATTTTAAATAAAATAGTATACATGTAAAGTTTTGTTGAAATAGTGATAAGATAGAGAGATAATCAACAACTATTTAAAAACCTCTTTTGTAAATTTTGGAAAAGAGGACAAATTAACGGCTGGTTCAAAATTATCGAATTATTGTGGGGCCCCACAATTATTACAAATGGTTATGGTTATGGATATTTCAGCCATTTCTGAACCGATTTTGATCAAATAAAATTATAGTAGCGCCCTCTATACCAAAACTCAACTATCCCTTTAAATCAGAAAGGTCAATTAAAATGTGTCAGTGTGGCGCCATACTGTTTAATCGTGTCATTTTGTGTTATTTCATGACAAAGTTGAACATTTTGACTAAATTTGGTATTACTAAAAAGTGTGCTAAATTTAATTTAGCCTATGGTTAAATTCAACATTTGACAACTATTCGGGTCAATGATACACAATCATATTGCGAGTAAAAAGAGGGTATGGATTTAAAACGTTATAATTAAGTTTACTGTAAGTTTTACTACCGGGACATCGATCCTAAGAAACCCCCTTGTGCATATCAGACCTGTGCATTAAACAAGTCTAAAAATAGCACACAGTTTAACCCATTCCCTACATGAACCTGGTGTACCCGGTATTATCTGATGGGATGGGAATACGTAGGAAGGAACGGGGTTAAGGAGGTACACGCCCTTCGATACAGCTTGTGCAGAGTGTGATAAGGAGTAGTCTAAATGAGGTCGGGCACTCAAGGGGGGTACCGTATGTCAGGTCAGTCAGGGGCAAGGTTGGAACTAAACGGGTCTTACTCTACTTTACTGTATGTACGAAGGTCCTACCAAGGTACCCAGTCCCATGTAGCCATATCAATGTATGTGGTTTAGAATTTTAGTTTAGAATTTAATCACAATATGGCTGGTCCAGGCAACATCGTGAACCAGTTTAATTATAAGTACTCAATTTAATTTTTAAATTATATTGAATGAATTGTTGTTTGCCATTCTCAGTCCCTCCATTATGACAGGCATTTGTACCAATATGTCTATTATCTTCAAGGACGTATAAACTTTATAAAATGTTTTAAACCTACAGTCCTACAGATAAAACACAAATGCATTAGCCAGCTCAAGGTTCCTTGTAAATTGTCGTAGTTTGTAACCCAGTAGCTAGTTTATCAGACTTCATGGTGATCCACTTCGATGTGTGGTATAGATTGACTACAGCCGAACGAAATAATAGGAACTAGTGGTGGAGTAAATGTACCGTATATTATTACGTGAAAGGTTGTTGTAATTAATGTGTCTCCATTAGGAACATAGGTATACACTATTAACATGAAGTGAAATATAATCAATGTACAATGCTTTTTGAACTATTTGGGGACTTTAGGCAGGAAGAGAGCTCTCAGAAATGGCTTATTCCTTGAACTTTATAGTGAATATGCGTCTAGAGAGACTTATATAGATTCCGAGTTTCCGGGCTCTATTTTGGCGCTTTTCGGCATTTCGGATGATAAATCGCCCTGAGCCCATGAGTATTTTGTTCCATGAGTGTCTAAACTTATAGACATCCCATTTGATCTCACAAACAATAGTTAGTTATCTCTCATCAAGATTAACTCATATCTCAGGCAACCCATCTAAGAACAATCAATTAACGAGCATATGTCACAAAATCAAGGCTCTTCCCTATGGCGTAACCAGGTTACGTATAATTAGAAGGGAAGGAGAAGCAATGCACATACATGTACATCTGACCATTACAAGAAATTCAGGGACGAACACAAGCACTATACGGCTTCCAATGTATAGCTCAGTCAGTAGAGCACCGATCTAGCCATCCGGACGTCTCGGGTTCGCATCCCGAAGAAACAATAATTTCTTTGCTCTTTTTCATTTATATTATATATTTCCGGTCAGTTTCCCAATATGTTTGAAATAATTTATACAAGCAGCTGCATCACTTCGGTGATCTCTCGCACATATCCTAAGTTGATTTCTTATTATTCGGGTTTGCATCAGGTTTATACTAGTTTATGACCATCACAAATATTAGACAAAAAGGGTTTAAGGGACGAACACCAACACAAGGGATTTATATATCAGTCGATAGGGCACAGATCTAGTAATCGAGAGGTCTCGGGTTCGAATCCCAAAGAAACCCCATTATCGTTTCTTTTTTCATTATAAATTTTCCATTCAGTTTTCCCACGAGAGGGTTGCATCGAGGTTGTGATAACGCCCCTTTTATGCGGCTACGCCATTGTCGTGCTCGTCATCTTCGTGCCAATAATTGGGGTTCATATTTCATCAGCCCTTCCTCCTCCTCCTGATACCCCCAGGCTATGTTGTGTCTAGGGTCTCGGGGCATCGCCATGTTATTGTCATTGATGAATCAGCGTTAACAGATCATTCGCTGCTTTGTCCAATATGCTTTTTTTCACCTTAGCAACCTGGCTAACAAACATACATAAGAGAAGTTCAAGTCAGAGACTTGACACTTAATATTTCCCCCATTTTACCTGGATGAAGGAGGGTGGTCGATGACGTTCTAGGAATATGATACCGTTACTGTCATTGTTGCACTTGATTTATGTTTAATGTGCTTAGGTGTAAGTTAACAAATTGGCGTCGAGACGTTGCAATTTCTATCAAATGTTGCTCGGTGTTGCTGGAAGACCCGTGGTTATTGAGCAAGACGTGTTGATCATCATGGATTTAACTAAACATGCAAATAGCAAAAATTAAGCAATTAATGTTCATACGACTGAGGCAGGATATTTCCTAAAAAGTAATTTTGATTAACTTTGATTTCAAGACGTCAGAACACATTTCCCTCCTGTCAACTGCGACTGGGCATCTCATGTTCTCAGAAGTCCTACTCATGTTCCCTACCATGCCTACTCATTCGGACTCAGCGACCGCAGGGACGACATATGTTTCCATTTGGAATTCAGAATTGACTGATTGATTTCAGTTTGTTTATTCATTTTACTTCAATTGTCTTTTCCCAGGGTTTCTCATCAGTCAATGAACTGTTCTACTTAAAAGTACTGTGTCTGGAGAAAGAAAGTAAAATATGTTTGATGTATAAAATTAAGAAACATGATGCCCATGATATCATATATATGATTTGAAGAATGACTAGGATATCCGCATAATCATGATAATATTTGGTCCCTTTTTATATTCTCTGATTGATTCACTGCCCCAAGCTCCCAAACCAGCAACCGCACGGTGACCTGTCCGGAAGTGATTCAAGCATGGGCACAAATGTGGGTGACATGAACATATCGAATAATAACATCATTTACTTTTAAATATTGACATGCGCGTCGTGTCAAAAGTTCACTTGAGTGATGATTTACAGAACTATCAGAGTGATTAGAGTTTAATATTGTTTAACTGTTTACAACTATATTGAGTTAAATGAGAACTTTATGTTAACTCTTGCAGCTCGCAGGGTTTGTGCACCAACAAAACGTAAAACTTGAGCCAAAGAAAAGAGGTGGAGCTTATTTCTTTGTGTCTGACGTCACATTTTAGAGCGAACAATTCCAAATTCTCTTGATTCTTGACACTACTTCTTTAACCAAAATCAGCGCCACCATCACCATTAAAATCATCAAAACCATCACTGATACTATCAGCATCACCATTATACCATCACCATCATCACCAAAGGCAAAACAATAACAACGATCATTAAGTATTATCAACAAAACTACAGATATCAACACCACCATCATCACGACTCCAGCCTATTACAACAAACACATGTAAATATATTTTCTCCATCAAGGTCACAATAATCGTCCTACATCATCATCTTCATCATCTGCAGCAACAGCAGCATTGTCAACCTCATCATCGTAGCCGTCGTAATCATCATAATCGTCGTCGTCTTCGCCATCGTCATCATCATTATCAACACTATCATCATCATCATCATCATTATCATCATCATCCTAACTGATATCAAAATGCAAATCTACACCATCCAATTCATATTGCCTTACATGCCTAAGGTGCAATGAATGCGGTATATTATGGGTTAACTTACCTCGACATGGCTCAAATCCATCCACGGAAATCTGTCCAGGTCCACACTTAGGGCGAGCCTCTGTAAAGAAAGGGAAAATACAATTAATAAATATTCATAAAATCACAACATATATCAAGGTAAAACATGTGTAGCTGCAACAATACAAAAAATGACGACATGAACAATTATTTAAATTGATTCATCAACTTGTCAAATTCAACCAAAATCACTTGGAACTTTCACATTTCTCTTGTACATTGTTGTTTTGCTTATGGTATCAAACTAATAAAAATAGGTTTTAATTTTACAAATGTCTACTAAATTATAACGATCATTGGGCAGTAGGTATTCAGACATTTTTGTACAAGGTGGACAGTGTTTTTTTTTTATGAACCTACCGTATCCCACATTATTCAGAAGAATGTTACCATGGTATTAATGTATGACTGAAGTCTCAATTAGCTCTTTTGGACATACTTAATGATGTTTGGATCACTTTAATACATTATGACACATTCGTTCAATGATGAATAAATGAATGGTAAACGAATATTTAAGAAAAAGTAATAGCGAGCGAAATCTAATTAAAATTGACTTTGCTGACAATGTTAACGCGGGAAAAGTTGTTGATGTTCAATAAAAAGAAGTACACATCTTCTCAGTTTTCTGGTGAGCCATTGTAAAGGAATAGCAGGAAGGGGTAGGTGTTCAAAAGTAGCCTGGATATAAGAATATGTCTCATAACCGTGAGATAGAAATCTTTTCTGCGATATGATATCGGTTAGTATCAAGAGCAATTCATATCTCACGTAAATCATACGACCTCTGGGGATAACATAATACTCACAAGGGGAACTTGTGACTTACAGTGGAGATAGCTATTGGGGACAGTAGAAATCAGAAGTGGCTGTAACAGTAATACATTATAATAATTCCACATTGTAATGAGAGCACAATGCCATTGAGGCAGAGATAATACAAACATGAATGTATAATATGTTTCATGTTCTTTGTATTTCAATAATAAACATTTTCCCTAGATTCACGATCAAATAAGGTCATGACAGGCGTTCATCATCCCATAAAACAGATCGAAAAAAACGGTGATGTTATTCATGTTCAGAAATGGAGTTAACTAAAGTATAAGAGCTTCTATCGTATAGCTAATATACTATGTAAATGAAAGGGAAACTTTAACATTATTGTGTTACAAGTGTTCATTATTCGATCAAACGGACGGCAAATACAGGGTAGGAACAACACTGTTAAACTAGATAGTCAGAGTTTGAAAGAAAGCCAAGGTGATAATCATTATTTGGCGATGTAAGCTTTGTCTAGACTAAAGGTTTACTGAGTTTACAATTTTACAAAGGGTTCGACCTTTACTTTCCATCAGTTGATAAGGAGAGCTATAACAGGCAGACAGATGGATGGATACATTGACATTGAGGGAAGATGCATGACGTTTACTGATGGTGCAAATAATTTACTAGAGCTCCAAAGTAGGCCAATCGGCAGATTTTAAAGTTTAGTCCTTAGTTTGCATGTCTAGGTAATAGTATTCCCTAAGAATAAACATAAATGAGAACTCTAACAAATATCAATTGTCCAATGAAACGGACATAACGCGAGCGACATTTACAACCGTGGTAAATTAAATCATAGGGTTTTACAAGTAAGCCAAAGATTGGATTACTGTTTTATTATGCTTATCAAATACCCCCTTACGCATAAACAGGGCCGTGATAAAACGGTTGCAAATGGGTAACGTTTAAAGTGGAAGTAAGTAAATTAAAGAAGTTTGAAAGTAAGCCAAGTATTTAATAGCTGCAACGTTTAACGAAGTGTTTCACAAAGAAGCGTAACCAGCAACAAGTGTCAATTGTCCGATAAATCGAACGGAAGGTGGGTGACGTTTACAACTGGTGTGAGACGACAATTTCCGCCGTTTTTCGTGATTAATTCAACAATCTTCTGCTCCTTCAAGAACTGTCATGGTCTGATTCCATCTGGTTTGCAGACAGTAAACGTGTTACACAAGTTAATCTATTGCATTCGATAGCTGCTGTTTATCGCATACAAAAAAACTTGTGATCAAAAGCGGGATTGGAAAGTCTGTGAATGCGCCATATTACGGAAATCTTATTGCCTTCAATGCATGTATTTCTTAACTTGCGTTTGATTGTAACTTTGCGTCTGATCACAAGTTATAGAAGGCCCTAATGATACAAGATCATGTATCAACCCTATGGTAATTATAAATTGTAGAAATGAAAGGCTTAATTATTTCAGATTTACACATCAGTACTTCACACTATCATATCCTTAGAGCTGCGATATATATGAGTTTGATAAGATTTCGAGAGGTTGATGGCGTGTGGCTACGGAAAGAAACACTTAACTAAGAGATGAGAGACATACACGGACAGTGTTGAAACCTTTCATTAATGTTAACACGTTTAGCGTGGATTTGAAATTAACGATGGACGTTGGTCCAGAAGCATGGACATAGGAGTGCTAAGTGAGTTAGTGAGAGCGTGTGACTTCGAACAGAAACCGTTCACGAGATCTGAAAGGTGCAACATAAAAAAGCCTGTTAAAATCGCGAACACCCATGATGACCTAATAAAATAACGGCTGGATAAAATGACTTTTTTACACTTTGTTCTAAACTGAAGAGGAAATGAGATAAAAGGGCATAAGTAGAAACAGTTCACAGATATTTGTAAAGATGCAAAATACAAAGGATTTCAGTAGACATTTCTTTTGTTAAAAATCCTAAACAACCCTGATAAATTACCGTTTAGCGTGGTTTTTAGATAAAGAATTTGACTTGGTTTCTAAAAAGGAAGAGAGGATGGGAGATAAGTAGAAACGACCGTGAAAAGAAACGGTTCGAAGAACTGGAGATGACAATCTGGGCGTAAAACCGTCCTCTGCCATGCTTGTTGAATTCATGGAGGAACAAAGGCGCGATGAACTTTACAGTTTTATAACGATTTGAAGTGAGACACGAGGAGTTTGTCCTGTCAGTATTAAAGATAGTATCAAAGAGTCCAATTAGATCACGTACACACGACTATTGAAACAAATCTTGATATCTAGATATGACATAGCTTATTAAAATAGGTTCTAAAAGAAAGGACACATGGGTGGCGAGGAGGTTTGACCGTAACAAGAAACAGTTCACTGAGAGATGAAATCTTGAGTTATAGGCCTCTTGTTGTCACGCTTCTCGAAATCACGAAGGCACGAGCACCCATGGTGAATTACCGTTTAACGTGAGTTAACAAAAGGTTTTGTTTTAAAATAAAAGATATATTGGAGATATAAGCGAGATAAAAGTGGGCACGACCACAAAAAGGGGGACGAAAGGTGGGAACACCTTGAGGCAATATTTATGTCTAAAGATACTTCTTCAGACTAGTGATTCTGCTCAAGAGCAGGTCCTTAACACCATCAACACCTCTCGCCTCATTGCTCTTCTTTTGAAGTATACCCATCCGGGCCACCATGATGCGCTTCCTTCATGTTGATCTCTTCCCTCTTATTCTTCCTTCTTGTACCTATCTGAGCAAACTATTGTATATGATGCTGCATCTTAAGATACATGTCTTATCAACGATTGAATCTTGCTCGATGATCACGATCAAACACCCCTTTTGAATACAGTTCTATAAATCTAAAATTAAATTCTATGTCTCAGGATACGATCAAATGTTAGTAAACGTGCGTGAACAGTTATCACTCTGCAGGGAACAGAACATGTAGAGAGAAGTACTAATACAATTGTTATAGATGTATCTAAATAATTTGTATGTATACATTGTGGCCCGAATTCTCATCAGTGGCACAACTTTAGTCTGGGCTAAAAAGACAGAAACTTGCAGTAACCAGTTAAACCGTTTTGCGCCTGTGGACCAATTGATGGTTGCCATTTGCCACCGGAGATATTATAATTGTTTTCTTCCATTATCCAGTGAATCCCTCTAGTTCTAATCTTAGGACAAAGGGCCGCTTGCCATTTCAGTAATCGTATAACCGGTCACCAGTAATATAATGTCCTGGATAATCCAGGACGCAATTTTGCTGATGGCCGACTATACTATGACTTGAATTTCAAGCGGCTCATTGTCCTGAAGCCTAAGCAGAATTAGAGGGATTGACTGGATAATGAATTGTTTTAATTATAATATCGCAACCATCAATGAATTGTTTTAATTATAAATCGCAACCATCAATGAATTGTTTTAATTATAAATCGCAACCATCAATGAGTTCACAGGTGCAAATCGGTTTAACTGGTTACTGGTAGTCTATGTCTTTGCCCAGAATAGAGTTGTGCCACTGATGAGAATTCGGGCCTGTGTGTACATGGCTGTATTTTATGTAGTTTAGCCTCGCCTGCGATGAAGTCACCTTAATAATATAAACCCATATTAAAATGAATTGAATAAAATAAAATACAATGAAATGAAATACAATGAAATAAAACGAAATAAAATAAAATAAAATACAAAATTAAACAAATTGAATTAAATTAAATTAAATTAAATTAAATCAAATTTAATTTAATTTAATTAAATTTAATTACATAAAACAAAGTTAGGTGACACTAGAGGCACACCATATGACCGATAGAGCAAGACTATGATCATATCACTGTCAAGACGAGAAACTTGAACACAGTCAATTTGAGCGATTTATCATCGGACGAGACTTTATCTTGTCTAGAGAAGTCTTCAATTTTACATCAATCTTTATTTAAAATAACAGGGCAATTGTTATCATAACTAATCATTTATCAAATTGTAACCATCGATTAACAAATTGTACACAATTTGTAGATCGATTGTGATTATAATCAATGATCGATTAAATATGTTGGGTGACACTCGATGCACACCATTTGACCGAGGTAGCAATGTAGGAAGACTATGATTATACCACTGTGACGTCGAGAGGTTGTCAGGTTCAATTCACATTCAGTACTCGATCACAATCAATCTGACGTGATTTATGATCGGCCGATACTCTATGTTGTCTTGGGAAGACTTTACATCAATCTCTATTTATCATAATCGATTAATTTCTCACGATCGATCAACAAAACCTATAATCATGCATCGATTAAATTATATCTAAGAACAAAGTTAGATGACACTCGACGCACACCATTTGACCGAGGTTATAATGTAGGAAGACTGTTATCATATCACTATCAAGAGGAGAGATAGTCAGGTTCAATTCACCACTCGATCACAGTCAATCTGAGAAAAGGAAGTGATTTATCATCGGACGATACTCTATCTATCATGTCTATCAGATATTATCACCCCCCCCCCCCCCCCCCCCCTCTCTCCACGTCGTTCTCTCTATTATGTATATCTCACTCCTTCCTAAATCAAATAAAGCAGATGCATGGTGAAATAGCATTGAATTTTCAAATCTATTTTAAAAAAGATAATTCAGATATAATTTGTCAAATTAACCCAAATTCGTGTCTAAACCGTACATTAAAATTGGTACAATGGTTAGTAAGTCTATACTAAAAAAGAATATAGACCTAGCGTTCTCGTACTGACTGACTGAGAAAAGCGCTTCATAGCAATATTGTCGATATATAGTCAAATAAAACGTCTAATATATGATCAATAATCATCTCTAAGTGTATTATATTTTCTCCATTCAATCCTTGTTTCGGCATATTATTCATTATAATATTGAATGATGTTGAAGTGTGCAAGGTTATAGCCATGTGTCAGACTGACTGACTGATACTATTAGGCTTAAAGGTCAGTGGACGGACGATGCAATATTGTGGCCACTCGGGACACACCAGCCAGACTAATGCAAATTAATACTTTGTCTTTATAACATTCTATTTTTATCTCGAATGTTGTCTCATCAATAAGACGGTAGGTCAAACAAAGAGCTTGTACCAGATTATGTCGTTCCATACGGAATACTTGTCCTCGATATGTAAGTTGAATTGTTTGTTAGTATTTATTTCCATAACAACTATAACAAAAATAACACAAATACCAATGTATTAAACATAGATACATGAACAATGCAGTATTATTATGAAATATTTCGTGTTTTTTTATATTCAAAATTAATATTGTCTTACACAGAAACAGTGACACAACAAGCTAAAAATAACAATTGCTGCGTGATGCACAAATAAATATGAAATTATAATTATCTTGTTTTTTTCTTTGAAGAAAGCATCACAGGTATCATGGGAATACGTCTCTATGTTACTGTGAACCAATATCGTGGCAGACAATGATAATACAGTAAAAGTTGTCCAAGTTAGATATTATGTTGTTAGAATGACCACAAAATCGTCTCTCCCACACGAATGACACATTACAATGATTATGTAGGTACACACATAGTCACAAGAGCAAGCTGGTTGACACGTATCATATTAAGAAACGGAATAATGTGCCAACCTATTTTGATTTCTATCGCCATCAACACATTTGATGAGATAATCGAATTAAATCACCCGTTCAAATGTTTCAATTTAAAGTGAGTTCCGCTCATTGCGCGAGCAATTAACGAGCCGTGACCACAGGCGTGCAACATTCATTTACACCCAACATGCTCATATACTGTGTTCATTATTTGCCATAGGACATGTAGGATATGGTTGCTATGAGTAATGATTTGTCAAAGGTTTCTTAGTTTTGGATGAAATCCAAATACTCTCCATAATACAGACTGTGGTTAATTAAGAGTTAAAGAGGCATTAAGCGTGTTAAGGATGAAAACAAGAGAGAGAGGAGAGAGAGTGCGAGGCAGAGAGGGGGTGGGAGGGGTAGAGAGAAGGGAGAAGGAGAAAACGTTAGTGGTATTCTAACGTTGGATAATTTCCAAATATAATTATACCTAATATATTTAAGTTTACAGACTAAGGTTAATCAGTAGTTAAATTCTTTCAAAACACAAAAGGGGAGTTTGAGACAATGGAGTATTCAAGAGAGTGGATGGGCGCTACACAGGGGGAATAAGAAGGAGGAGTGGTACAGGCCCTACACCCCCCCCCCCCCCCCTTTTCCCTAGTCTTGTTTGACTATGTGTTTGCAACAGCTTTTTGTAGTGGGCAACAAATGGGGGAGGAGAGTTGCCAGTTCTGGAAATAGATTAAATATTGTCCCTTCGAGTTTGACAGGTGAACTCCCTATATATTAATGATATTGGGAAAGATGGTACGCGGAACTGGTACTATTATTAGTAAAGTTTCATAATATATACGGTATTATGTGTTATATTGTTATATTTTATATTTTGATAATTATAGTATGTAAGACCTGAATTAGTTCTTCTTTCAACAAGGAAAATATTCTTTCTTGAATAGAACTCGTGATAAAATGAATGTGACACGGTTTACATAACTTGAGAAATATTATGTGTGTATCGATTTTATTTCAAGAAGGTATTTGTCATATGTGAATTATCTTCCGTTTTGCGATCTGGGGTGGAAGTAGTTCGAGAGGAAATCGATGGGGGGCGATTTCTGTAAAGTATATAAATTAGAAACCAATGCATTGCACGGGTATATCCTAATCTGAACTAGGCCTATATGCATATCGATCTGTCAACATTGAGGACACCACGATATATGGACATTATTTTCCTGAGCTTTTGTGATCTGGGACAAGACTGGGGAACGCACGAAAACGGAAAACCTCTTGTTTTTGTATAACGACTGATCAAGGGGTAGGCCAACATCGTAACCTGCATTACAGTATTTACATATCAACATGATTTATCTATCGTCAAGAGGGCAACGGGTCATAAATGAAGTTTTCCCAAGGAGGTTTTCCTGAGCTTTTACGATTTGGAACAGAGCTCGTGAGGAAATGAATGTGGGACAATTTCTATTATTATGTCAAGGTCCGGTGCCTTTGACTTTCCTAGAGACACCCATGCGGGTAAACTTCACTGGGGGGGGGGGGGGGGGGGGGGGGGGGGCAGAGGGGAGAGGAAATTCCTTCAACGAGATAGCGCGAGCCAAGAATGCAGTAGCTAAGGGGGCATATGGGGCACGCGTCCAACATGATTTGACAAAAATAGGAAAACAAACTAGGGCGGGGAAAACAGAAATACACAAGATGTGCCCCCCCCCCCCCCCCCCCAAGTGCAAATTCGCGTGTGCCCCCCCCCCCCCCCCCCCCCCACAATTCGCGAGCCCCAAATGTTCCCCACAATCAGTTCAACAACGCTACGCCACCGTTCCGTCTTAATTCTGATCAACCTACATATGAGGGGGGAGGAGAGAGGAGTGGGGCAACAGGGAAGGGGGCAAGCAGGGACACGGGCAATTATCGTAACAGGTGCCCCAATCCATGTACCCCCCACCCCTACCCCTCTTCCAGCCTACAACAATTATACTTCCTAAGATTAGCGGGATCGTTCCCAGTGAAATAGCTCGTGGTGAAGGCGGAACGGCGATGATGTATCGATGCCCGCGATCTCTGGGATTGTTTTCTCTGAGAGTCCGCTGAAGGAAGATAGATAGCACCTAGGGGAAGCTTTATAACTAACCAATCTGACGTGGTTGCTTTTATAGCGGTAAATTTGATGTCCAATTATTCAAAACCAACGTTACAGGAATGAAAACTATTAGCCCCATCTGGAATTCGATACAGTAAAGTAATGTTTCCAAGGGGAACAAGGACATCCTATATTCCAACTCGGCACCAATATTTGCATTTATTGTTGTATTTATTTTATTTTAATCCAACATTCGCAAAACGTTATATTGAATGTGTTTTTATTATTACAACTCATCTGTAAAATACTAATAAAATCTCGATAACATCAGCTGGGAACGAATAAGGACTCGGATCGTTTAGCTCTATAACCATGAAGATAGGACAACCGGATCAAAGACATTGCCGTATTCACAAAGGAGGTTTGTACAAACCCCGGTTCAAACCGAGGTTACATCTATGAATGCCAATTGTAATTGATGGAAAGAGAAAGTAAATTCATTACTTGTTAACAATGTTGATGGTACACATTCTCTCTCCATCAGTTTACAATTGGCATTCCATAGATGTACAACCGGGGTTTTGAACCGGGGTTTGTACAAACCTCCTTTGTGAATACGGGCCATTGTTACTAGAATTATCCGTAGACGGACTGATTGGGGGCACGCACATTATTGGAGGGCACACCTTATGTCATTCTGTATAAATTTGTTGAAAGATGTTCCCCTTATGTGTTTGATATTTGTTTTTCATAACTTACTAGGGGGATACGTGCCCCCCCCCCCCCCCCGATGCTGATGCCAAATGTCATCATGATATATTGTTTCCATCATTGGTTTAATTTTACTATGTCAACTAATGACGGAAACTATACAACATGTCGAAAACAATTACTATTGTATATATATTTCTGAGATTTTGACTAGTTATGTCAATTTCAGGGGTAAACGTGGTTATCCTGGCAAGTGAAATCGTCGTAGTCACCAAAATAAAAATTGAAATGAATTGAATTGAGACCTCGGAATGCCTAAATTGAATGTTTGTCAACAGTTACATAACTGTCCATTATTCAATCATCACTTTCTATATTTAATTCGTTCACCAAAAATGCGGATGTTAATTCTTTGGGGCACTGATATACAGATGCAGTGGCGTAGTTCCTGAGGAAATGGGGGGGGGGGGGGGGGGGGCACGTGCCCCCTCTACCTATAATTCATTCAAACTTAATTCAAATAGTAAACAAAATAAACAAGGGGAAATCCTTAATACAGAAATACATACTGTACCCCCAATAGTTCGCCTGCCTCATTAAATCCGATATACGCCAGTGTACAGGTGGATGTGAATATTCGAACTTCGAAGGTTATAATACAATGTATAACCTGATAACCCAGATAGGTAGTTGACCATCACCCCCAACACCAACCCCCGACCCATAATCTAACCCCATCTCTATAAGAACACGGTCCCGTTGCAGAAAGATATACAATCGATTGTAAGTTACAATTAATTGTAAATCAGAGCATGTGTTCGAAATGCGCAAATCTGATTGGTTGAACGCGCAAATTATTCTGACTTACAATCCATTGTAAACTTACAATCGATTGTATCTCTTTCTACAACGGGGTGCACATCAGACATGTCAGATGGGTCGAATATGGAACGGGTTCACGTAAAAGTCCGCGGACCTTCGACGTCTCTTTGTGATTAACTGCCCCGCCCCTGTCAATTATTCAATCTGGTTAACTTGTTAGGGGGACTTGCGGGGTCAGCGCACCTTGTATAACAGGTTCGAGCCAAGGGCGATGCTAATAGGTGGCTGTGAACCTGGTGGTGTAGCCCCCATGGGTTGGCACGGGGTGGTTGTCATACCCCCCTGAAAGTACAGAGTGTTACCCACCCTCACATTAGCCACCTGAGGAATAGAGAACTGAACGCCGCCATCGCAAACTTTGACACATCGGCGTAACCCCCTTTTCCATTGTCCACCCTATAGACCTACGATCCAACCCCACCCCCCCCCCCCCCCCCCCTACCCCCTCACCACACAAAACTATGATTACTCCATTTGTTTGACCTGGGGCAAGGTGATACATAGCATTTATCGTATTAAAAAAAAAAAAAACGTCTGCGCTCTTTAATTGCGCTTCAGAGAAAAAAAAAAAATCATGTTTCTGGAAATTGAATGAATTTAAGTCATGGGCGTCACTCACTGACAGGGTAAAATGGATGCCGAAACAACGTGGTCCAAATTGGAGCCAGATAGGGTGTAAGTAGAATGTCAAATCGACTTGCATCCTTACTATACAAAGTCTAGGTGGTAAGATAGGTTTGGGTTAGACATGTTATGAAAGTTTTGTGAGGATGCTGGAGTTGTAGTATGAAGTCATGATTTATATAACACAACAAAAACATTTAGATTTGGTTATTTCTGGACTACGTTTGCGGTGACTAGGACATTATCAATTACATTTGTTATTTTCCCCCCCTGAGCAGGGGCGTGGAGAGGCAAGGTTTGTGCAAAGAGAGAATGCTCCTCTAGCTGCATGGCTGAGCCACTGATGAGGTCAATCATCCAAATGTCTGTACCATCCATCGGACATAAATACAGTGTGAAACCTTGTATAAAATAAATTAGTTATTGGAGACCAGGGGCCACGTTTGCCAGAAAAGGGAATACATCGATTGTAAGTTTACGATCGATCGTAAGTCAGGAAAATTTATCGCGTTTCAAACCATCAGATTTGCGCATCTAGAACACGTGATCAGGACCTACGATTATTACATCAGTCACGTAGAAGATTTAACTTTTGAAAATGGCATAGTTTATTTTGGTCCCCATATCACGGTCACAGGAAATATTTACCTTATATTCATGGTCGGAAAAGTCTATTATTATTATACTAAACATATTAATAATAATAATAATATATTTATGGCTAAAACCCCGGTCGGTCAACGAATATACACTTCAATCCCATCTCCTGCGGCCCCGTTGCAAGAAAGAGATACAATCGATTGGTAAGTTACGATTGAACGTAAGTCCAGAAATTTAAGCGTTTCAACCAATCAGATTTGCGCATCTAGAACACGTGATCAGACCTACGAATAATTGCAACTTACAATCGATTGTATCATCTTTCTGCAACGTGGCCCTGCACACCAACAGCCTCAGTTTCCACACCCTATGGAGTATTCAGCTCAGTCGCTTGTTAACGCAACACAGGTGAACGGAATCAAATTCCCATCCTTCGGGGTCACCATTTATGGCATGAATCATTACCCATGCATTTTATAAATGGATAGAAAAATAAAACATTCATTGTGTGTTTCCCACGGCCGTCTTCCATGATATTCCGTTCCTTTGAAAAAGTATTACTGATGATATTATGGCAAGAATGTCGTTAATCATAACTCTCAGATTATGCACAATAAACATAGCTATGACAAAAGCTATGCAATCACTGCCTAATTGCACATGCAGTGCGCCAATGCTCCGTATTACATTATTTAGTTTGGTAGTAGTACCATGCTGAACTCCAAATAGTTCTTCATATATTGCAGATTCAATTCGTCCTATCGTGGTGAAGCTAATGGGGGACAAATGACAGTAGCTACCCACGGCGCTCACACTCCCAACCCCACCCCGGGAATTATTTTGGCCCCCCTCCACTGCCTACCCCGCTGTTTGTTAGAATGATAATAAGGTAAGAAACAAATTCGACGAAACGTTAGATCATTCTTATGTTTTTGATTACAGCCTCTCGACCATCCTTGGAAAACCTGTCCTACCTCCCCCCCACCCCATTTCGCCCACCGTCTGGTCCGATCCTACCTACGTCACGTCACTCTTTCCGTCTTCACGTCGTTATTCTGATCGGAATAAGGCTAAGTAAAATTCTCTCGATCTATTTTCTATTTAATCTGTGTAATTAATTTTTTACCCACTAGCCTTCAAAATAAGCAATGAAAATGTTTTTCAGATAATTATAGGGGCATATAATTATGTAGAATTTAAAAAACCTGTATTTTATGATTACTATTTATTCCATTTCTATACAATCAGGTCCTTACATTTGTTTTTGTACAACACTTAGTCTGAAAGTACAGATAGGACAACAGAAGTACTCACAATAAGTCATTCACTTGCTAATGATTTCTAATGTACCGAGCCGAAGTAAAAATTAAATTTGTCGTAACAACCAAACATTAACCACATTCTTGTCTGATAATTGCCCCAGCTTCTTTGCATATATGCACTTCCCACATCATAGGAAGTTCGTGATGCATCATTTATTTAAAGGGATCTACTAACATTGTCAAAATCCCCAAATTTACATAGAACTCTATCAGTTCTCACATACCATTGTTGTATTCGTATTATTAATACAAGCATGGAAAATGTTTGGGTTTCAGATAATATATTTCGTTAAGAACATATTTAAGGACTGAAGTATTCTGATTTGACATTTAAATGTCAGTGCAAATGAGTTGGCAACTATCACCTAGCATTGTCCGCGCATTACTCAGTCATATTTACGACATTCATTTATCATGGAATTTTCACACCACACACGATGGACATTATCAGATCTCAGAAATACACATTTTATCTACATTATCAATCTTCTTCAGTTTTGTGCACATTTTAACAAAGGTTACTAGATCCCTTTAAATACATCATGTATCATTATGTATCACAATTATTCACTTCCAAGCGTCTTGTCATAGTAGATCATATTATAGGAAAGATTTATCAAGCATTTTTCCTTTTTACCTAGGAATCTTCCGAAGGATATCACGTTCATTTGTCACGATTATTTGATTAGGCATGGGCACAAAGTACGAAATATCATGACCAAAATAAGTATTTTCTTTTGAATTCTGAGCCAAATAAATAAAAATTAAGTTTCCCAGCGCCCTTTTCTTGTCAGTCTCGTACATGTATTAGTGTTATTATACAATGATATTATTATACAAGGAGTCGAGGTTTATGGCGAGTTTGTACATACAATCGGAACGTCTTATAAATTCCTACACATTCATGACATATACCAATGTTTTTAACATTTTAATTTGAACATAACATCATTGTATAAGAGGTTAGTCACCCATCTTACAAAATGACAATATTTATCATCCATATATTCACGTAGTTATGGCAATACGAAGTGTTTCTAGAGTGCAGACACAGAAAAGAAGAAGAAGAAGAAGAAGAAAGATATTATTCAAATATGATTGTTATATTCGTGATGCTTGAATGGTAGACAAAAAACATATAAACGTCTGGTACACTGTCTGTTGTAGACACCTACAAGTTTCAACCATTTGTTTTTAAATCACCGAATGTGAATGTGAATGTTTGGTTAAAATAATTATTAAATCGAGATTTCATCAAGATCAATTTCAATAGCCAATTTGCTACTAATTTCAATAATGTGTACGTGTAAGTTGTTTATTTTTTCGAATGAGCCAATTCTGATTGGTGCCGGCGTATGGACGCAGTGTTATGATCAAGTCTTTGCCTTGACTACCGCCCACCTCTGTAGTAGTTTATTTTCTGATGCACAGATGGGAAGTGGACACCATGCGTGTACTCGCTTCGTTTCGTAGAAAGTATATTGACATTCTATGATGAAGTGTTTAGACTATTACCCGCTCATATCACGATAGCTTGGTATGCAAATTATGGGAAAATTGGACCCAATACAGAAACTGAAGGCCTAAACACTTTTTAACAGACTAGAGAGGTACATGAGATATATTTTGG
>JBAMJV010011937.1:0-39929 GCA_037951105.1 Echinarachnius parma | reverse complement strand
CTGCTAAGCTTCACCCCTAAAAAAACCCTCCAGAAGCAATTGACTTTTGTGACATCATAATACCATTCAACCATCAGTCAGCTAGATGAACAAAAGACATTGGTAATTCCCTTCCTATCAACCGATGACCACCTGTTCACAATAGCATTGGATGTTTTATACAATGCCCACTCACCATGAAAATAAGGGTTTCAATGAAAACATCCAATGCTAATGTTGTGTTGGGATCGGTGTATAATATATATTGGCATTAGGAGAGGTACCAAATGAAGAACATTGTAAACATAATAATTCCGGAGAAGTATATATACAGAGTGTGTACAAAAAAAAGGTACTCGAGGTTCAAAGGTCAATTATTTCAAGATATTATATTTTCATACCATAAAAATGATATAGATGTAAAGGGTAACTATTTAGCTCTCATTTGATACCTTTCCTGAATCAGCAGTCCCAGGCATTGCTGAGTTCTTTATTGTTGAAGGTGACCGGTGCAAAACCCACTTTTGGCAAGTTTTGGCTAATCATTCGATTTCTCGAAACGAATGGTGCCATGTGAATAAATCGCTTTTAACATGTTGTATTGTTTTTTATGAATGAATGAATCGTTTAATTGAATACATTTACTAATCATGCATGACTGAGTATATTGTTATTGAACATTGAACATTGCGCCGGTGGACATCCACCAGAATGAAATGTTGATGTTAATATCGGTTGTCAAAAATTGACAGTTGGATGGAATTTGTGGAAGTGGTCAAGAGATCGGACAATTTATTTTGATAATAATTGAGAGCATGTACCTTCAGATGATACATGCATATGGTCAGTACCTCAGTTGGAGGAACAAATTGAGCGACAGGTGCGTGGAGTATTTAGACAGATCTGGTGGGTCCAAGACAGTGCATCTGTCCATCGTCTTTTCGCTCTCAGAGATAGACTACGGGAAGGCTTTGGGGGACATGCATGGAAAGGGTAATTATTGCGCCTAATTATGGAGTGGGATGGCCACCAATACCTGTTTTAACACCTTGTGATTTATTTATGTTGGAACAATTAACGAACAAGGTGTTTTCATCTCCTCTTCATGACCTGGATGATGTGTTGGCCACATTCGACACGAGATGGATGTTTTGGACACACAAAACAAACATCGACTTAAATCATGCAACATTTTAGTGTGGCACCATTGATTTCAGAAATGTATTCATTGGTCAAAGCTTGCAAAAAGTGGGTTTCGGACCTGTCCTCTTTAACAACAAAGATCTCAGCAACGCGTGACACTGCTGATTCAGAAAAGGTATCAAATGAAAGCCAAAATAGTTACTCTTTATATCTATATCACTTTTATGGTATGAAAATAGCATTTTTAAATAATTGACCTTTGAACCTGGAGTATATTTTTTTTGATACGCTCTGTATATTTAATGACTCCAAAACTTTGGCGATGACATTGTCGATGTCGTCCTAGATGTCGTCTACGATGTCGTACTTGATCTTGTCCTGTATATCGTCCTCGATGTCTGCGATGTCCACAATATCGACAGCATCGTTGACGTCGGTGAAATGGTCGTCGTCGTCGTCTTCGTCATCGTCTCCTCCAGCCTCAATTGTGATTGTCAGGCTGCTATCGTCATGGTCAGTGCCGCCTGCGTCGCTGTTGTTAAACAGGTCCATGATTGGCCATGGATGTCGTCTGATCCGACAAATGTTGTCTATATCGTGATGGTGTCAACTGCATTAAGCATGTTGCCTTGTTCAATTCGCCACTCCACTTGCACTTGAAATAATTCAGGATATAAGTCTATCCTATTGTAGACATATAATTCCGGCAAAGTATATATATATATTTATTGACTCCAAAACTTTGGAGTAATAATCCGTCACATAGTATACATGCAAACACAAAGATGCTAGGTGAAGAGCCAGCTATAAAGAGTGTCTCGATATAATGTTGATCGAAACTCAACTCCTCTATATGAAGGTGAACATGCAATTATATATCAAATCCATTATTAAAGGTGGTCTTTACTCTTGGGGGTCGTTTGAATAAGGGATCTAAGTTCTTGGTACTAGAACAAGGGAACTTTCTTTTAGGGCGAGACAGGATGTCTAGTTCAAAGGTATGGTGAAATCCCGGCTTTGATTCAGGTTTATAGCTTTGAATATGTGCCTATATTGATATACCACACTTTTTTTTTCAAAAAAATCCTTTAGTTGGGCAAAAAAGGTAAATTTCATGCAACTTTTTGGCGTCGGCGTTCCATACTTAAAAAAAAGTGATTTACGTCACATGCAGTCTGTGACGTCATCTATGACGTCATGAACATTTGTTTCTAGAAATTTCAAAATTGAACTTCATTCTCCGAAAGAGCGTCAAAAATAATGACCAAATACCGAAAATCAATTGAATATGTGAAGTATTGGCTGAGATATGCCCATCCAAATAAATTTTACTTCAATGGGCAATCAGTGTTATAGAGCTCTGGTTCATAAGGTTATTACCAGAGCACTATAACACTGATTGCCTATTGACAACACATTCATTTGGATGGGCATATATCAGCCAATACTTCACATATTCAATTGATTTTCGGTATTTGATCATTATTTTTTACGCTCTTTTGGAAAATGAAGTTCAATTTTGAAATTTCTAAAAACAAATGTTCATGACGTCATAGATGACGTCACAGACTGCATGTGACGTAAATCTTTTTTTTTGGAGTATGGAACGCCGACGCCAAAAAGTTGCATGAAATTTACCTTTTTTGCCCAACTAAAGGATTTTTTTGAAAAAAAAGTGTGGTATATCAATATAGGCACATATTCAAAGCTATAAACCTGAATCAAAGCCGGGATTTCACCATACCTAAATCATTAAGTTTTTACTTGACTGAGAGTAAGGACAAAGTAACTAAACAATGGAGGGTCTTATATCTCTTAAGTGAGAAGGGCTATTATCGAGGTGATTAAGGCTTGGGAGAATCTGCTGGTCTCACTCAGGATGGCGTTACCTTGGGTGGGGCATATTGCATGTATTGAGTGATATTACTATTTCTAAGAAGGGGGTTGGGGTATTTGGACTACCACTACATTACACTCATGCAATGAGGTACTTAGTGGGTGAGAGCATATATTTTGTTCATGTTTTTCTAGCTAACTGATGGTTGAATGGTATTATGATTTCACAAAAGTCAATGATGGAGGTTTTTTTTTTTAGGGGTGGAGCTTAGCAGGTAGAATAAAATTAATAGAAAAAATAATATAACAAATATGACAAAAGTGTACATCTATATCAATTTGACACGGAGGGGCATCCGGAAACCAAAATAAATAACGCGAATTCCGGAGCCCCAGAAAGACACGTCCACCCTCGAAGGTATCTACTAAATCAGTATACATACATTGTAGTTTGTATGGTGGGGGTATCAAACTTCGCGCAGTTAATTTTAACACATCATTTTGACAAGAAATATACTGATTTGTACAATAATTCTAATACCAGATTATTCAGAATATTCTGTAGTATAATAAACATGTTTTGGTTTTAAGATAAATCAATTTAAATTACTTATTTCGGTCTGTTTTTGAAACCCTTCCATTTTTATTGACCAAAAAAAGGGATTAAACTTCGCGCAGCAGTTTTCCCATTCATTTGTACGCGCATTTAAAAGGCCATTGTAGCTGTTTTCACTGTCATTTTTTAGGCATTTTCATGCACGCACAAAACAAAGAGGGATCGAACTTCGCGCATCTGTATGCATACGTAATGGTGTGGAACTGTATGCAGCTGGCAAGTTAACTGCGCGAAACTAACTGCGCCAACTTAGATGCCGCGCGAAGTTAGATACCCTGACCATACATAATTAATATACGCATACTGTTATGAATGTTTAAATTTGTATGAAGGAGCACAGCTTTTCATCTGACAAGCAGACAAGGGTATCCAGCATTTAAAGGGATAGTTGAGTTCTGGTAAGGAGAGTACAGTTTTGGTGAAACTGAATTTTAGTAACCAAAACCTGCATCATTACATTACAAACTAATAGTTATAACTAGAAAGGAACACAAAATTACAAATGACGTAGTAAAGATCATGTTATCATTCAAAAAGAGCCGTTAAAATGTAAGAGGGCGCTCTCTAAACACTCATCGGTTTCAATCGTTTTGAATAAAATATTGTGCATGTGATGTTTTGTTGAAATAGTGATTAGATAGAGAAATAACCAACAACTATTTAAATACCTATTTTGTAACTTTTTGAAAAGAGGAAGCATTTTTTTGAATTTTTAACGGCTGGTTCAAAATTCTCTAATAAACCTGGGGCCCCAGCTTTATTACAAATTGTTATATTTATGGATATTTCAGCCGTCTCTGAACCGATTTTGATCAAACAAAGATGAATATATTATTTAAATATTATGCTCTTTCAAATGTTACACTCATTTTTTCATTACCTCACAAAAAAATAAGTAGTCTAGCGCCCTCTCTACCAAAACTCAACTATCCCTTTAATTCTCGACATGTGTTATAATGACTACAAGTAAGACATATATTGCCGATTTCCTTTGTCCATTTCTTTATTTGGGGGTGTGGAAACAGCTGGAGGCATAGATGATTAAGTTAAGCATACATGTACCTGCAATGTTTTGGCCTTGTTATGGTCGCCATCCAATTGAGCAGCTTGACCAGCTCGTCGTTTAGGTCACGTGACCGTTTCAAAATGGCGATCATCGTGGCGAAGCTCTCGCAATCAGTGGCAACCTGTACAGGAGTCATTTCCTTGCTGTCGACTGCTTCGATATCAGCCCCCCTGCAAATGATTTTCAGAACATTAAAAAATAAAACTTAAAATGGCCTCGACATCAGAAGGCCGCGAAATTTGACTTCTATACTGCATTTTGTATTTTCAAGGAGAATTCAAGAAAATCTAACTCCAAAATCCTCAATGGGAACACCCCAAAAAGAATAGCCCGAACGCTGCATGTGCATTACACAAATGCCTGTGACGTCACTGGAGTCAGAAGTGTTCGCACTTATAACTGTACAGACAAATGCAATTTCCGCCTGGAACGACGTCATTTGGCCACTCCCCTGAATTCTGGACCTTTCAAGGGGCAGGGCTTAGCAAGTCACGGAAGGCTTTAAACTTGAAGAAACATACCATTGCCTGTTATCGTAGTCATAATTAACACAAACTCCATCTGGAATATAGACCCAATTATAATAAGGCAATTAATTTTGCTTACCATGATAGGGCTACTTTAAACGTCCTTCCTGTGCTGATTTGGGACAAAGGCGGAGCATATCACCGATTCTGTAACCATAAGCCATAAAAAGCTACTTAACTGGGCAAGTTCTCTGGTAACTTTGTGTGTATAACTTTCTCGTCTCCATATTAGGGTCTGCCTAGGAGGAATTTGGGTTCCATTTTCAGGGTATTTGGTGCGCTAGAGGCGGACACCTTATCCGCTAAGTCACCATGCCCGGTTATCAATATATTTATTATACAGAATACTGTGCTGTTATAATTAAAAACTAATAATTAAATTCAACTACATGTATGCTCACTTATTCATGAGGAACTCTGCAATCCTCTGAAAGTCTCCCGCGCACGCCATATGGAGCGGTGTGCGTAAATCCCAGTTTGTTATTTTGATGTCCGCGTCTCTCTGAACGAGTAGCTCGACGATATCAAAATGTCCGATTTTGCACGCTTCGTGGAGAGGAGTGTTGTCCGACTCGCCCCGTGCATTGATTACGTCATCATCGTCTTTCTCCTTGTCACCTTTCGCTGTTTCAGTGAAACGATGTTGATACTTGGTATGAAGGAAATTTTGATGGTTTTCTGAGCATTTTTAGCGGATTTGAATGCTGTTGTTTGACTTTAAGTTGCCTTTCCTTATATTACCATGTTCAGGTTACTACTACAAATCAATGGATATATTCTGCAATATCAATTTTTGCTATGAAATACTTTGAATTGATTTTTGTTATAACGTGTCCATAAATCATAATTTTCATCTCCTATTAATACATCTACTATAAACAATGTAAAACAAACCTTGGTCATGTTTTAATGAAGGAGGTTCGACGATCCATGAACAGGATGTACCAATGAAAATACAATATTAATAAACCTCAACAAGTATTGTCATTTCCATGCCGGTTGGATGATAATTGGTTAACATTGTTCTAAATGAGCCCACAGGTGTGAAAGCACATCATGCGGATGCAGTGGCGAAGCGCCGGGGCATTGGGGGAAGGGGGACGCCCCCAATTGATTTTACAGATGAATAACAGTTTTGGAAAAGTTACAGAAAACATTTATATTGGCCAAAATAATTGATCAATATTGTTGAATATCTAAAAAGGGCTTGTGTGGTTAAGTCCGAACCTAAGCATCGTTACATGCAGAAATATCGGAAAAATCCAATGGCCGCCTGTGAAAAGCATGTGCGGACCACGTGGAATTTTGCACGTAGCGTATGCGCGATTCCGCGTTGGCGATCAATTTACTGTAAATCAGTTTTATAATTTTGCAAATATATCCATTAGTAGGCGGTGTCCTGGCCAAATGTTTATAATTTCATATTAGTAAAATTATATTCTTTCACATGGTTGGTAATAAAAGCGTACATTTCATTTTGTGTTTGTGGGGCGTTCCCACTACTGTCATTTCCCTTTAATATAAAAAACAATACAAAAACAGAAGGGGAAATCCTTCACAAAATGAGACATTCATAAAGGGCTTATGCCGAAAGGGTGGGTAGCGTCGCGTCGCGTCGCGTTGACTGGAACGCGACCATTCGTCCAAAGCCCCCCCCCCCCCCCCCAGTTTTGCCGAAAGGGTGCGTTGGGGTCGTCGCGTCGCGTTGACTGGAACGCAACCATTCGTCCAAAGCCCCCCGGTTTTGCCGAAAGGGTGCGTTGGAAGCACTGATTTCCCATTGACAAAAAAAAAATCATTCCGTTAGGCATATCTCAGCCAATTCTTAACATATTTATTTGATTTTTGGTATTTGGAAATTATTTGTTATGCTCTTTCGGTAAATGAAGTTCAAATTTGAAAATTCAAAACATAGATTTTTATGACGTCATATCTTGTTTACTCAATTTGCTCAAGAGTAACCATCTTAGCTTTGGAATAGTTAGCCTTCGGATTGAATTAATTTGTGTGTAATCGAAACTTGAAATGACACAAACCTGAATGATGATGATCAATCAGACCAGTGGCGTACCCAGGATTTTTTTCAAGGGGGGGGGGGGGGGGTGGGAGGGTATGTCGTCTGACAAATTTCTGTAAGCAGGGAGGGGGGGGGAGTGGCCGTAGAAAATGTTTTGAAGCCGAGACCAAGTACATTTACTATAGGTTTTCCCGGCCAATTTCCCACATTACGCGCCCAATTTCGTTTTATGTGCATTCAATTTCGTCAAATTGCCGTGGAGGAGTCGCTTTGGTCATTCAAATTCATATTCCGAGCATGCATATTCGTATATGGGCACCCAAATTTCAAATCGCACACTACAAATTCGCAAATGGGCAATCGATTTCATCATTGGGCGCGATTTTCAACAAATGGGCATTCAATTTAATACGGCAAGCTTGACAATCGCTCGTTTGTACATTCAATTTCGTCAATGGGTGACCAATTTCCATACATGCTCATTCAATTTAATAATTACACACAAAAACATCCATACGTATTCACAAATAAACATACTGTATATACATTTATTTATACAACCACATACATAGTTACGCACATAATATATAGGCGTACCTAGGGGGGAGGGTTGGGGGTTCAACCCTCCGGTCTCGACTGTCATTATCGCTGGTCTCGGGCCTCGAAAAGTGCGCATAGCACTGGTCTCGGCCTAAAAAAATGTCGAAAATTACCGGCCTCGGCTTTGAAAATTTCCTACGACTACCCCCCCCCCCCCCCCCACACACACACACACATACACACACACACACAACCCCCCTCACAGGTTTCTCAAGCACTGGGTCTTGGTCTCGACCTCGAAAATTGTGGACCGGACTTGGTCTCGGTCTTGAAAATGTCGTTAATTCGCGGTGTCGACTTCGGAAATCTTCTACGACTACCACCACCCCCGCTGACAGAATTTTTTTCTGAAGAAACAACCCCCCCCCCCCCCCCCCCCCACCTTGAACAAATCCTGGGTTCGTTACTGGTTACGCTCACATAAACACACGCACACACATTCACCTTTTATCTTACATAGTCTCAACCATTATTTCATCAGGCTATATTTTTCATTTTTTAGATGTACTTTTCAACATTGAATCTTCACTTTTCGTTATTCCTCGGTCACATTTGTCTAGATTTGTTTGATGTTCAATATGTAATCTGTATTTTCTTATTTTTACATTCATTCGTTCATCATCTTGTCTTAACTTTATCATCATGCGAGTTCATAATGTAATTTCATCACATGATGTTATTTGTCATGTGATCGTTATTGTATCATACT
Organism: Echinarachnius parma; assembly: GCA_037951105.1. Classification (NCBI taxonomy): domain Eukaryota; kingdom Metazoa; phylum Echinodermata; class Echinoidea; order Clypeasteroida; family Echinarachniidae; genus Echinarachnius; species Echinarachnius parma. The sequence continues at coordinate 31,436 of JBAMJV010011937.1, read as the reverse complement.
TTTTGTTCACCATTTTGTATTTTTATTTCCATCATGCTTTCTATATCATACATGTACCACGATGTTAAATAACATGTCCACTGCACATTTTTAATTTGAATGCCAATGTTATGAACTTGTTTGCCTATGCGCGAATTCGAATGACCGAAATGACACCCGAGACTGCTAGAGATGAAATTGAATGCCCATTGACGAAAATCAGTGCCTATCTCTTACAATAGAATGGCGCAAGTGTGAAATTGGTCGCTCTGTTACTCAATATGAATGACCAAAAACGATTTTGAATGACGATATGTCGATCCAAGCGTGGATTAGACAAAATTGAATGCTGCTTATATGAAATTGCATGAGAAAATAGTGAAATTGACCGGGAAAACCTATATTTTCGAGACCAGGACCAGTCACAAATTTTCGAGGCAGAGACAATAGACATTTTTCTATAATCCTGTAAGCAGGAGGGGGGGGGGGGTTGGTGTCCGTTGAAAATATTCGTAACCAAGACCAACAATGTTCAATATTTTTGAGGCTGAAACCATGGTTCTTCGCAATTTTACGAGGCCAAGACCATGGGTAATGATGGTCGAGGCCGCTTAAATGTGGTCTTGAGACCAGCTACAAGTTGTAAAGAGGGGGTTCAAACCCCCCCCCCCCCCCCCCCAAAAAAAACACAGTAATTTTTGGTCAAAGGGGGGGGGGGGGGAACCCCCAAACCCCTCCCCTGTGTACGCATATGGATCAGACTCAAATTAGTTATTTCCGAAGGTAAACTATTCCAAGTCTTAGATGTTGACATTTTGGTAAATGTGTATTTTGATCAAATAAGCCCTTCATAAGTTTTATATACTTTCAGGGACACAATCAAACACATATGACTCGCAACTGAGCTTTATTACAATACAACATTAACAAGGCGGTTGTACTAACCCATTTCCTGGAATGCGCAGTACGCGGTAAACATAGGGCGTGGGAATCGAACATCATACATTTACAAACACAATATTAAGGCTTCATATTATATCGACTGTAATATTTGGTATTTTGTCAGGAGACATGAATGAGAGATGCTGATACAACGGTAGTTGGGAGGATAAGTGATTGGTATTTTATTCAGTCAAATGCTTGGTACATAGTATAGACACAGGGTACGTGGTCTATAATGACATAAACATACAACATATGGTATTACATAACAGTACCAGCATAGTTGGTCAGCATGGTGGATTAGGCAAGGGATGTGTGGGAACAAGAGGTGGGTAGGTAATGAGATTGTTTGGTTACACGTGGTCAAATAAAGAGGAGGAAGTGAAATGGCTAGATGATAATCAGGGGATGGTGATTATAGGGTCTGGATTTATGGATGTTACATGACTCCCTTTTTTTTGTTTTCTTGTTTTGTTTTTTTTATTTTTATGTACAAACATGAGGTGAAATGATTGAGAAGGGAGAAGAAGAGAAAGAGATGATTACAGTGTAAAAGCATGGTTCAGAGATATGAAAGCACATGGCATTACAGTAGAGAGGATCATGAGGTGTGATGAAATGGAGAGATAAGAAACACAGGGGTTGAACTTTGTGAACGAATGCAGAAAATGATAGGATGAATCGGAGGGTAATGAAAATGAGCAAAATATATTTACGCTTTATATGGTTATATACACAAGGTAATAATTGCACAAGATTAAGGTATATACACAAATTTCATGATCAACAAGTGTCAAATCAAATTAAAACTTTTGCTTTTTGTTCAATGCAAAGTAAATTATAACAAGAATAAATGCAAGTATTTTAAGAAGCAACATAAGTACTTTTGAGTTTTGAGAAGCAACATAAGTACTCGGAGTATAAATGTCTAAAATGAAATAGAACAGAATGACTTTCAAACAAATAATTAAAATTTGCGAGAACAGCTTGTGTGTGTCTCACTTCTTTTTCTTTTCATTTTTGTTTGTTGACATTTATATGCAAAATCATACAAAACGATTATAATAAGTAAAATGTAACTCAACCTAAAGAAAATTGTCATGGAAGTATAAAATAATTTAAGAAAGAAAAATAACGATTTTAAAATGCGATGAAAGTAAGAGTTGACTAAATTGTCCGAACAAAGTCTTATTTGATAATTTCAAGTTAATCAATCAGTTTGTAGCCATTGAGTTAAAAATTGATCTTGTTATTCTCGTGAGAGATCAGTGAATTAAATGTTCTGTTTAAAAATCAAATTTATTTACAATTGTTTGATCACATTTAGTCTAGAGAGTTCAAACTTTCAGTTATTAAGCTGTGCGGTCGCAGCTTGTTCAACGTTTCTCTAGCGTGGCAGCAGAAATCCGTTGCGATGTAGAGATACGTTTGCCTCGCTTGCGACGTCGTCGATGTCGGGGCGATGTCGATGGATTCGTGGACGATGAAGGCTCTGAATCAGATGAGGATTCGTCTGTCGTGTTGGTGGGCACACTTCTTCGTGGAGCGGGGTCTGTCGGATGATCGGTGTGTTCTCGCTCATCGCTCGTTGTTGGAGGGGATGTCGGTGTATCTCGTCGACGTGGTCGTGGGGAGGATGGCGGTTTGCCGGCTAGTTTTGAGCGGCAGCATCTCGCGAAATGGTTTCGCTTGTGGCAAAACCTGCATGATTGTCCCCAAGCCGGGCAGCATGTCTTGCGGTTGCTCCCATGTTGTGCGGCACAGTTTGGACAGCGGTGGTGGTCGTTGATGTCGGCATGCCGCTGCTGGGTATTCTGATGGCGGTCGATTTCTACTGGGCGTGGACTGCGCACAGACTGGTGCAGTCTTACAAGTCCGATTGCGACGGCAGTGTTGAAGCTCAGGAGCGATGCCGTATATGTTGTCCCGGCTGCGACGTAAAATTCTGCGTCAATGCGTTTGTCGTCGTCGACAGCGGTGACGGCTGTGCGAAATTTGCCTAGGATGGGCAGAGGGTGCCTCGATCCGTACGCAAACAGGCGAATGTTCGTTCGATGAGCAGGTGGAGTTGGGAGCTGGCGGTAGTCCTCTTCTCGCAGGACGTTAATGCACGATCCCGTGTCTACCGTCATGTCGAGGCTTCTTCCTCCAATGTGGACGCTTGCCTGAGGTAGGCGGTGGTCGGCGTGGAGGGCATGTATGTGAAACACGCTAGTGTCGCTGTCCGATGATATATCGTCGTGGGACACGTAGTTGGCGTCGTGCGAGCCTCTGTGGTAGCGAGAGCTGGGACGGGGACGATGTTGCTGCTGTCGATGATCGTGATCGGGATGATCCTGACGCTGGTCTCGATGTCGATGATCACGATGCGTGGAGCGAGAGTTCGATCGGTGATCATGCGGGGCGACAGCGGGTCTCCCGGCCATTCTGGAATGGCACATGTCTGCAAAATGATTCAGTTTCAGGCAGTGGCTGCATGTTCGACCACGTGCTGGACATGTCTCCTGTCGTGTGTGTCGACGTCCACAGTTCGAGCATGTCTCACGAAAGCTGACGTTGTAGCTTCTGGCGAGAGATATGTTATTGAGGCCTTCCTCAATCTGCTTTGCCTGCTTCTCTGTGGCTTCACATGTTCTAGCGATAGTTAAAAGTTGTGATAAACTTAGTTTTGATTCTCTCAGTGCCCGACGCCGTAAACCCGGATCGACGCAGCTGAAGATAATGTGGGATTTTATTTCCTTTTCGACATCAGGAAACGAACAATCCACTGCGAGTTTACGTAGACGATCCGCATACTTGTCCATTGTCTCACCACTCAGCTGTTGAGCCTGCCTGAACTGGTAGATTGCAAATTCGACATTGACTTCAGGCATGAAGTGCGCCGATAGTTCTGACGTGATGTTGTCATACGTCTCTGGTAGTGCTGGAGATTGTGCAGCAAGTTTTGGCCTGATTGTATCTTGAAAAATCTGCTGCGTCGAGGGCCCAATGAAGTGCAGTAACAGGGCTTTCTTCCTGTTGTCGTTGTCGACTTCGGCGGCGTCGAAGTAGAATTCGAGTCCCATTAGCCATCTCCGCCACCGGTCCGCAGTCACTGATGGGTCGGGATCCCGGAGAAATGGTAATATAGAAACTGATGTGGCCATGTTAGCTAGAATGACTGTATCCACGCGTGTGTATAGTTCAAAAGATTCCTCGTCGCCAATGTAATATTTGGTATTTTGTCAGGAGACATGAATGAGAGATGCTGATACAACGGTAGTTGGGAGGATAAGTGATTGGTATTTTATTCAGTCAAATGCTTGGTACATAGTATAGACACAGGGTACGTGGTCTATAATGACATAAACATACAACATATGGTATTACATAACAGTACCAGCATAGTTGGTCAGCATGGTGGATTAGGCAAGGGATGTGTGGGAACAAGAGGTGGGTAGGTAATGAGATTGTTTGGTTACACGTGGTCAAATAAAGAGGAGGAAGTGAAATGGCTAGATGATAATCAGGGGTCTGGATTTATGGATGTTACATCTACTACAGTACACCATCCGCAGCACGCACGCGTTACGCATCGGTTGAATAAATCAACCATGTGCTATAAAATCCCATCTTCTTGAAAAGTCGGTCTCTCATAGGATAACGCGTGTTTCGTCGCGGTGGCGAAACGAAAACTCAGAGATCGAAATGGCGCAAGTTACGGACGCGTCTTTGATGTACACATCATTGTACAAAACGCGTACATTCGGAATAAGCCCCCCCCCCCCCCCCCCCGTATGTGCCATTTGGTATCGTTATCTAAACTGACAAAACCGGGGGGGCTTTGGACGAATGGTCGCGTTCCAGTCAACGTGACGCGACGCGACGCTACCCACCCTTTCGGCATAAGCCTTCATAAAGTGTGTTCCTCCCCCTTAACCAATCAGTCCGGCCACGCTACACTACTTTGGAGATATACAACATTACTACAGTAAAAACCTGTCTATAGTACATAGCAGCCAACCTGTCTATAGTGGCCACCACAACTGATTCATTGCACAGAAAACTAAAGTAATGGAACCTGTCTATAGAGGTCACCTTTCGACAGTGGCCACTTTTCTTGTGACTACACAGGTTCGACTGTACATAGCCACTTCAGTAAAAGGAGCCATTAGTAGGGGAAGCTCAGACAAATAATCTTTTTAATCAACTTTTCTTAAAATGTTGTTTTCTTATTTATTTTCAATTCTAGTTGATTTAATAGTTCAGTGTGGTATTGAGGGCGCTTCAAGAAATAATCTTTGTGTGGGGTAATGAAAAACGGAGTGTAACATTTGAAAGAGCACACAATTTTAATGACAGAATCAACTTCAGACACAGCTGAAATATCCACAAGTACATCAGATTGGAATAAATGTGGGGGACCAACTTTCATTCAATCATTTGTTTAAATGCAATATATTTTTTGAAAACCTACTAAAATGTTTTTTAAATTGTTCTTGATGATCTCTCTTATGAAAAATTATTGTTAACCAAACATCACATTTTTATTTATTGATTTAAATATTGGTTGAAACATGAGGTGTCTGAAGGGCACCCTCTTGTGTTAATGGCAGCTTTTTAAAATGAAAACAGCCCTGTAACTTAACCGCGTATATGTTTTACGGTTACAGTCCGTTATTCCGAAGGTTCGTTATTCCGAAGGTTCAGTTGTTCCGCAGGTTCGTTATTCCGATGGTTCGTTATTCCGAAGGTTCGTTATTCCGAAGGTTCGTTACTCCGAAGGTTCGTTATTCTGAAGGTTCGCTATTCCTAAAACGAAATCGGGTTCGTTATTCCGAAGGTTCGTTATTCCGAAGTTTCGTTATTCCGAAGGTTCATTAGTCCGAAAATAAAATAGGGTTCGTTAATCCGAAAATTAAATCGGGTTTGTTATAATACTATAATTTGTGATTTGTTTATTCAATTCACAGCCTGCATTAAACATACCCCTCCCCCTTCCCTTGGCCAGACCAATCAAACATTTAAGTTTATTTTATCTCTTTATATGAAATTATAGCATTATAACAAACCCAAATACATTTTCGGATTAACGAACCCAATTTCATTTTAGGAATAGCGAACCTTCGGTATAACGAACCCTCGGAATAACGGACCTTCGGAATAACGAACCTTCGGTATAACGAACCCGATTTTATTTTCGGACTAACGAACCTTCGGAATAACGAATCTGATTTCATTTTAGGAATAGCGAACCTTCGGAATAACGAACCCTCGGAAAAACGAACCTTTGGCATAACGAACCTTCGGAATAATGCAACAAATGTTTGGATTAACGAACCCTATTTCATTTTAGGATTAACTTCGGAATAAAGAACCTTCGGAATAACGAAGCGCACCCTGTTTTACTATACCATTCAAGCATCATTTATTGAACTATAACTGTTAGTTTTTAATGATACTTGCAAGTTTGAATTACTAAAATTCTGTTTGACCGAAACTGAACTATCCCTTTAAAGGTCAGTGGTTTCTTGCATTGTGCATTTAATTTTTGAGGCAAAACAGATGAAAAATATGAGATATTCGTGTTTCTACGGCAAATGTGTTTTCGTGTGAGTAGAGTGATGAGCAAAAGCTACGGGGAGGGGGCCTTCGAGGGGGCGAAGCAACTGAGCATGGGCAGGAGTAATTAGACAGGAGTGCCCACTCTCATCACGGTATAGGGAATTCAGGGGAATTTGGGTATTGTCAACAGGGGTTTTGGGGGGCAACAGTATCATGGCCATCTATCTCTTCCCCAATGTTCGTATTGTATAGTGGTGTCGATTTCGGGAGTATTTATCTCCCGGGACTCAATAATTTTTCGGGCGAGTCACGGGTACCCGAAATTTACCCATTTGTTGATTTCGCTATCGGCATATCACGCCGCTAGGAAAACATGTTCATTCAAGTGACAAAAATGCAGCGCGTTTATGACAATAAATCATCTTCTAAAATACAGCAAATTCGTAAATCAATTATAATTTTAGCATTTCTGACATGATTTTAACAGAATTATGGTCTCGGCGGAGGCGATCGTTTCTTCAACACGTGTATGCGGTTTTCGCTGATTTGTAGATTTGTAGAACGCATGCTTTCTAACCAATAAGATCCCGGGTTCGAAACCAGTGTATTTACAGTGCGTTTTCCTTCAATAATCTTCTCAATACCCATGAGCCGCTTCCCAGGGAGTGGAAAAAATGCACACAATGTGTGCGGGCTGGCATTGTATCCTATAATTGGGGTAGTAATAGTGTAAATTGCTTATAGATTATTATACAAATGATGCACAGGCTTGAGTGGATCGGTAAGAATTGGATGCACGAGTTTAACTTTCGAATGGTTTAAACCCACGAGCACAGCGAGTGGGTTTTAGACCATTTCCAAAGTTAAAAGAGTGAAGACAATTCTTACCGATCCACGAAATATGCCTGTGCAGCATTTGTTTTTATAAAATGGGAGCAAAAATGCGAAAATCAAACTAAAGTGAGCCATGCATCAGTAAAATGCATAGGCTAAGTAAAATGCATCAGTAAAAACTTTTACAAGCTAATTGACCAATCAGAATGCAGGGATTCTTCTACCCATTTTATAAAGTATGATATAAGATGATGACGTCATAATGAAGTGAAATTGAGCATTCCTATTGGTTGATTACCGATGCTTAATCAATTGCTATGTGTGTACAAATGTCCCATAGAGAGCCAAACGAGCTGCGCAATGTGTGCTAATATGCGCTTATTCTTGAATGGGAAAAATGCGCAAAGCGCGCATTTATTTTTAACACGCGCTGGCGCTTGTATAAAGTACGCAGGGCCGAGGATGGCTAGCTGGAGGGAACACTCACAATTTGAGTAAGGTCAATTTGGATTCATCAATATGATAACAAAATCAGTTCCTCAAAATAATAATCTTATATAACAAATAGTACATGCACTTTTGTCGTTAAATATTCCACAATACACACCTCTACATTTTTAATTTCACTCGTACAAATATATTGCACTCGGCCTGCGGCCTTGATGCAATATTAAAATAATGCACTCGAGAAATTCAAAATGTATCGGTGTCTATTCTGGAATATTCAAGTCCAAACCCTGCACTACTATTTGTATAATAGTGGACACATACATATATTATTATCATTATTACCTTTATCAAGGCACATCTCCAGAAGATCCTTGTAGCCTTCCCTGATTGCTAGGTGGATCGGCGTCAAACTCTCGCTGTTGATCCATGTTAGAATCTGACGGTGAATGGTAGAAGAAAAACAAATTCAATTCAAAACTGTCAATGTTTTTAATTTCCATGCATTTTGGTTGACAATGTATTTTGACCAGTCGATTAAAGGGATAGTTGAGTTTCGGAAAAAGAGTACATGCAGTTTTGATCAAACTGAATTTTAGTAACCAAAACTTGCGCCATTACATTAAAAACTAATAGTTATAACGCCACCATGCTCAAAATGAATTTTAAAAAATACAAATGACTAATTAGTAAAAAGCCCGTTATCATTTTTTGAAAAAGAGTCATTAAAACCTAAGAGGGCGCTCTCTTAAAACTTATTGCTTTCAACCATTTTGAATTAAATACAGTGCATGTGATGTTTTGTTGAAATAGTAATTTAGATAGAGAGATAATCAACAACTATTTAAAAACCTCTTTTGTAAAGTTTTGAAAAGAGGAAGCATTAAAAAAAAGAAGTTACGGTTGGTTCAAAATAATCGAATTGTGGGGCCCCACAATTATTACAAATGGATATATTTATGGATATTTCAGCCATTTCTGAACCGATCCTGATCAAATAAAGTTTATTCTGTCATTGAAATTGAATGCTCATTCGAATTTGACACTCAGTTTTCATTATCTCACAAACATGTGTATGTGACATGTGCAAAAAGTGATGAATGATTGATGCAATGTATATTGTTGTTATGTGATACATGTATGTCCGCTGGGTATTATGTGAACATTCCAAGTTCAATAGACGTTATGTGACCGAGTAATGAGCGAAAATGCAAAGTGATATTCACTAACTCATTGCTAGACTTTGTATACGGTTACGACTATCCAGTGGATAGTTTAACATCTGAACACGTATTCAATCGTTAACAGATTGTTCGCAGATATTACTATTTAGTGGATTATTAAAAGTCCGAACACTTTAATCGTAAATATCTTTAAATGAAAAGGGAAATTTTAAAAACCGAAACCTGTCCCATGCTTCTATTGTTAATACGAATACAAGGTATGAGGGAACTGCTAAAATTCCGATTGGATTTTGAGGATTTGGACAATGTTTAGATCCCTTAATCAATTGTGGTACTCTAAAACTAATATTGCCAAAATAGCAACATGCCAAGCGATCACATTTCACCATGTGTAATCGGATATGTGTCCAAGAAGGCAGGGCGGGGCCATGCCCCCCCCCCCCCCCCCCCCTCACCACCACCACAACCCTGTTTTCCTCGGATTCGCTTGAAGACCAATAACCCGGACCAATAATAAAACGGAGTAGATTTGGCGGAATAGTCAGCAGAGCTGATATAGATTATTTTTTTCAAATTAAACTTAAAATCGAAGTCGAATAGCTTATGGGGGCTTGAATCCCTTTACTTAATCAAGGGATTGAGTACAACTGCCCCTGGACGAAATCCGTGCATGTTTTCTCTCATTACGTCCGCTAAATTAAACACATTAAAGGAGGCACTGTTTTATCCCTTATAATGCAAATTTTGCGAATGCTAAACTGCAGAGATTAAAACGCTTCCGGGGGACCCGCCCCTGGACCCCCACAAGGGCCTAAATGCGGGTCCTTGTTCCCATTTGTTCAGAACTATTTGCAAAGGCCCTCGCCAATTGCTATCAAATAAACGTATGTAATGATTCCATGTTTTAGCTCTTATAAACACATTCACATAGTATAACAAAAATTAGGAGCTGAAATGTTCAGAAGATGTAGAATAAATATGTAAATATTGAATTCCGTAAAGTTGATACTTTCAGCCAGAATATTTTGTTTTATGAATTAGGGGCTCTATGTACTAAAGACCCACTGCTACATACGAATGTATGCCTCATTCCGTTGTAGAAGGGCATAATCATAATGTTTGCATCGTTTAACTCAACTTAACCCCTAATTTTTCCCTGGTTGAAATAATATAGTAAATAAGCACAACGAAATATATACATTATATACTAATTTTAACAAGAAATCATATTTTAATATATTTTTGTTCCATTAGAAATAAGGGAAAATCATGCGGGTTGGGACAAGCTGGTGAAAGTTTTCCCGGGATGGGGCGTCAACAACGATTATGATGTTAGGACCAAGGGGGCCACAGGGGTAGCAATATGGGGGTCCTTCCTTTAGCCACATATAGTATATGTAACAATTGGTCCTTGCAAACTTACAGAGGAAAATATAATTGGTCCATCCACTTGTTCGATAATCATTCGAACAATCCTTGTAGCGATTTCCTTGTGCCCTTCCCTGAACGCGATGTGGAGTGGGTTGTTATTGTTATCATCCAATTCTTCCAGCTGCAATAAAAAGGCACTTTCAATTGAAATGACTTGTCTTCATTGTACATGTAATATTTATATTCCATCATTCATATTGCACCATCACCTTACAAATTATATTTAGAACTATATTCATTATTGTCACCATTCCCCAAAACTGAATGGCCCAAAACCATTCTCGGCACAAATGAAAAGTCAAAAAGTGCAAAAATAAAGTTTTAGCAAAACGATTAATATCAATGCTAATCTAAAAGATATGCATAGTAGTAAATACTCCGAAACAAGGCAATAGCCGTAATGTGTCTCATCCACGTGCGCGGATTCATGCAACAAACCAACATTTGACCTCGTTTTACCTTTGACCTACTTATGTGACCTTTGACCCCAGAATATCATGGAGGCCAATATAGGGCATCTACCAATCAAGTTTGTTTACGAACAGATGAAGGGTTGGAAAGTTATCAACCCTAATAGACTCATGCAGGAAACCGTTAACTTTCACATTTGACCTTTGACTGCTTACGTGACCTTTGACCCCAGAGTATCATGGATGCCAATGTAGGGAATCTAAACTGGGTTCCAAAAGAAACTTATCACTTAGGGCATCTACCACTCAAGTTTGGTTACAAACAGATGCAGGGTTGGACAGTTTTCAACTCTAATAGAGTCTTGCAGGTAAACTTTCACATTTTACCTCATATGACCTTTGACCTACTTATTTGACTTTGGCCCCCAGAATATCGTGGAGGCCAATTTAGGGTATCTACCAATCAAGTTTGGTTACATACAGATGCAGGGTTGGAAAGTTATCAACCCTAATACTCTTGCAAATAAACTGTCAAATTTGATCTCATTTGACCTTTGACCTACTTATGTGACCTTTAACCCCAGAATATCATGGATGCCAATGTAGGGAATCTAAACTGGGTTCCAAAAGAAACTTATCACTTTTCAGAGCGACGCTCACTAAAATCCATAGCATCAAATTGAATCATATTTAGACACAGATAAGCTATCATTCTCCTTATGAAGCATATCCTACAAAAATAAAAGTTTGCATTTACAAAAAATGCGATGGAATCACTACAGGTCACTTTTAAAAAAATACAGAAACTGCACGCTGCGAACCTCCACCAAAGGCGGTCTATTCAGAACCTTCAATAGCTATTCATTCAACTTCAAAGGGGTTATGTAATCACTAGACTGGCTATTGTCCATATCGAGCTCTGTGCCTGGAAGGCGAGCAGTTTCTGTGATTTTTGAAAAATTACCTCTTGCGATTTCACCCTATTTTATTCTTTGTAGACTAAAGCAAACATAATTTGTTTAGATGAGCTTGCTAAGGGGTATTATAGCTAAGCTATGCCCAAATATGATTAATTTGTATGCTTTGGATTGTAATGTGTGTCGCTCTGAAGAAGTGATAAGTTTCTTTTGGAACCCAGTTTACCAATCAAGTTTGGTTACAAACAGATGCATAAAAGACTCTTACCCCAAAACTTTCACATTTGACCTTTGACCCACTTAATGTATGTGACCTTTGACCCCAGAATATCATGGATGCCAATATTGGGCATCTACCAATCAAGTTTGGTTACAAATAGATGCAGGATTGGAAAGTTATTCAAATTGTTGTAAGGTCACGGACGGACGGACGGAGGACAGACGGACGCAATTTAGATCCCTTTAGTCTCCTCCACCTCGGTGGACTCGACAAAAAGGACAATTTTGCTAGTGTAAAGTTAAATCTCTTTACTAGGAGAGCAGGATCACTAGAGACGCAATATTTCAATCGTGTCAAGATTTTGAGTAGATAAACATGATGACCGTATTTTACAAGACATATTAAAATGTATGTTGAAATCAAACAGGCTGGAAAGGGAAACACATATTTCGAAGAAGAAAACAAAACATACACACATCACTCAGTGGTCACTAATTATCAGATCACATGGACAACCATTATTGTCAGTGTGTGTATAATTATCTCAACATGACATAGTTAAAGGGACTGTCCGCCTTTTGCAAGCCAAATTCCCAAAGTTGCGATGTTATTGTCTTATATGAAAGAATATTTCATTTAACAGCATGCCTGAACAAATTAGGGCTTGAAATCTTTTTTTCGTGGATTCATAGGCCTCAAAATAATAAAAACGTCACAGCGCGTTTAATTGTGCATTATACGAGTACTCACCCGGTGCGAAATTTCACTCACGGCGCATTCCACCGGAGTACCACGTTGCTGTGCGTGACCACTACGTGACCCGTGCACAGATTGTGATCGAACAACGGTATAAGCGAATACTAAACAAAATAACCAAAACTAGCTAAAACTGACTACATGTACATGTAATTGTATATTCTTCATTTTCGAGACCTTCTCCGTGACATACCTTTACAAATGTCGGCTTCACAAACCTTTACAAGAGGCCTGTAAAGTGTCAGATATTGCCCAAAATGACATTTGAGACTTCAATCCTGTACCCAAATCATTGTATGTCCGAATGATGTATGAAAGGTTCATTGAAAAAGAACACTGCTTTCCTGGTTTAAAAAGCGAAAATATGCGTCAGTTTTTACAACAGACTTGTATGAGGTTTATGACCGTTTTGTTAACGCTTTTGAGCTGAATGATAGATATCGTCATACTAAAGGGGAATTTGACAAAATCTAACCATGTTTTACTCTTCTCTTACCATAAGCTAAACAGCACGGTAGAAGAGAAACAAGGCTCCAAGTAATTTTCGTGGAGTTAGACACTTTACAGGCCTCACTTTAATCAGTTTAACTCCTTTATTGACCAATATATAGTTTGAGGGAGGCCGGGGCGCTTTCGTTTTTCACTTGTAGAATCCAAATTACAGGGCTGTTCCCGGGGGGGGGGGGGGGTCTGTCCTCATTGAAAGGGGGGTATCATGCGTGACCAAGAGAACGAGTGAAAAGGGTGTTTTTTACGATCAGGCGAGTTACTCGAGTATCTCGAATTGGGTCTCAAAATCACCCAAAATCAGGAAAAAGGGTATATGTTTTAGGCTGATGAATTACTCGTTTAGGGTCTCAAAAATTCAGCTTACTTGCTTAGGTTTCATTCAACACTAGAACATTGTTGTTTTAGTCACCGTTTTGAGCTGAAATATCCACCAAATCCCGGTCCAAAACATCGCACGCGTTCGCTGTTCGCTGTTCCATATCGCGCTCCTGGATCGTGCTCATACTCATAGGTTGGAAAAACAACTTATTTACATTATGCTTGATCAAGGGCCTCATGCAAGGAAAGCAAAATAGTATTACTTGCTTAGGGTATCAAAAATAGTTATAACTTGCTTAGGGGTTTACAAAAAATTGATTACTTGCTTAGGGTATCAAAAATAGTTATAACTTGCTTAGGGGTTTACAACAAATTGATTACTTGTTTAGGGTATCAAAAATAGTAATAAACTTGCTTAGGGGTTTACCAAAAAATGATTACATACTTAGGGTAGCAAATTACCGATAATCATACTTACTTCCCAGATAACAATGCTACGTTGGCCCATCGTTGGCCCAATGTAGGCGGTCATGTTGGGCCAACGTCAAAACGTGACGTTTTGCCCACGTCATTCTTGCCGCTGGGCCCTCGTCGGCCCAACCCTCATAAGCCAACGTCAATTGCCAATGTTGCGCCAACGTTTGCCCAACCTATTATTTTGCTATTTCTGACGTCAAGCCAACATTGAGCCGACTAAACCCCAACGTTCATACGACTATATAAGTGAACGTTGGCCCTACGTTGGCTTGCCTACCGTCGTAATGCGGTTGTTTGTCAAACGTTAGTACGACGTCAACTAGCCAACCAATATCCAACGTAGTAGGCGAAACGTTGGCCCAACGTTTGCTTTTCGACCATATAAATATGATTGTTCGTCTGACTATCACCCAACGTTGTTTCAACGTACATTTGCCGACCAGTTTGCCAACAGTCAACAGCCAACGTCGGCTTAACGTTGTTTTAACGTCAGCTCGCCGACTGCAAAAATATGGTTGTGAATTTACCGTAGGCCAACGTTGGCTAAACGTTGTTTTTCCAACCGCGACGGTGCCGACTATAGACTACGTTCCGCCAACGTCGCATTGTTATCTGGGTTAGGGTGTATTTTTTGCACCACGCAAATACTTGTTTAGAGTGCTTTTGGCAAGTCCTTGGTCACGCATGATACCCCCCTTTCTATGAGGACAGACCCCCCCCCCCCCCCCGGGGGGCTGTTCGATCTGAATCGTTGTGTGTGTGTTACATTCATCCCCATCCGTTTACTGGAAACTGTTCAGACGATTTGTTAAAGGCGGACAGTCCCTTTAATATACAGCTTTTAATTGCCCTTTGATTGCAAACCCGTTATTTTGAGGGAAGAATATATTTGAAATACGAATCATCATACATATATTTCATCGGAAGAGATAAGCTTGAGCGCAGCTTCAACGTTTCCACCTTTGATCGCTATGTGAAGCGCAGTACGCCCTTTGGCCTCCTGTGCGTTGATCGCGTCCGGGTTCTTGTCGAGTAGTGCTTTGTTTACAGGATCCACTGGTACATTGGACACTCTCTTGGTCATGTTGGTGGCATCCACCTATAATATATACAAATACAAAATGTTATACATTTCAAGAATGTTGGAATGGCGCATTAATATTTAAAAAAAAACATGTTCATAATAACAAAAAGGATTTGTTTGCATAATGCATATCAAATGAGCCCTGTGATCTTTGACCATATACAGTTTGTAATAAGCTTATAGGTGTGTTACGAAGATCATTTGTTAATTGTCCCCCACATATCTTAAAGCAACTTTATGAAGCTATTATAAGATCACGCTTAGAATATTGTTGTATTGCTTGGGACCCACACTGCGAAAGTCATAGAATTACTAGCTGTACCCGCGGAAATCCGCGGGTTTTTGTGAGAGAAAGGCGATGATGACATAACGATACTTTAAATCTTTACTATTCCCAGAGTCATAATTTAAATAGTATAAGACAAAATAAACACGGGCGACTCAATCCCGCCCCACAACCCGTCGTTGGACGGGGCCCCGACGCATTAGGGTCCCGTCCAACGATATCGGGCCAATGTATAACAAAATCATAATGGTTTAGTACCCATGGAAAGTTATTCAATTATCCCCCATATTTTATAGAGTCCATAATTTGTTCCGCTTGTATTAAATTAGATACAGTACACTATGTTCGTGTACTTGCTAATATACAGTAGCTTCGCCGTTGAACCCCCCCCCCCCCCCCCCCCCGCGACTCCAATTGCCTGCATGACACATAACCCGTCGTGTCCCATGAACGTTTCATATCCAATCTAAGTTCTCCGGCGTATACATTTTGTCATATTCTTGTGAAACCCGATGATATATTCCGTTGAAGCAAGGATATGGGAGTTCCATGGTTGAAGGGAATAGTAGCCGTCAATACATGCATTGCATAATAAATGAGCAGATACACCCCCCCCCCCCCAGGCGTCTTCTCTTCGCGGATGGCATAATACAATCATCTTACCGCAAGATGTCGAGATTGTATAAAACTCCCCTGCTCCACCATTGTCCACCCCGCTTTATTCACTTCAATGCACTTTGCACGCCCACTCAGCTGTGTACAAAGCATGTGAGCTCGCGGACTTAATACATCTTACCATAAGCTGGCGCAATTATAGTATCGTGTACGGTAGGGCGAATATATAGTGACCAGAGACGATGGTCAGCAGGTCAGTGAGCTATGCAAATAAACTACGGTTCGGTGGGGTAATTAGATGACTGCGCGACGTGTATACACGGCTGTACAGCCATTGCGCGTTGTATAACCGCAGCTAAATTGAAGTTGTCGCATTTTGTCGTCGATGCACTTACAAACACGATGCCAATCGGCAATAGCGATCATTACCATACCATCCGCGTAATATAAATATTGATATTTATCAAAACCTGGGTAGTTTCGCAACGTGTTATATCTAAAATGGTTTCTCGATATATTATTTGTTTTATCTACTCCAATTTATATTCTTACAAATACTTTTACGGCGATAAATCGTTAGTCAATGCTCGGCGTCTTAAACGGGCAATTGACATTGCTGACTTTCCCTTTTCTTCGATCTGGACGACGACCACGGGGCGGGAGCGACTCGGGAATGCCTTATTGTCCTCCGCAAAACGTATATCCTTCGATCGCGACGGTCGGGAAGTCGCCGAATCCTCGGGGTGAGGATATCTCGAGTGGGAACCATTTCGGGGTTTGAAGCTTACCGTATTAATATAATAGATACTTGAACGTATTCAAAAGCGTTGCGTTAGGATGATGTGTAGTGACTGGGTAACCTCATATGAACATTTATTAAATCAAATGGGATTATGTACTTTAGAAAAAAGAAGATTGTACTATAGATTGGTTGCTTGTTATAAATTACTAAATAATTTGATGCTTGTAAACTATACACACAACTTTACATATGCATCTAGGATTGGAAGAAATAACCATTCATTGAAATTAAACGTACCATTTGCTAGTATACAACTAACGAATGGGCTTCTTGTGATAGTCAAATCTATTACCGAGGTGGGCTCAAAATGATTATTACCCGAAGCGTAGCTGAGGGTAATAGTCATTTTGAGCCCACCGAGGTAATAGATTGCCTATCACAATCAAGCACATTCGTTAGTTGTTTTATATCACTCATCAATATCAGTGATTGTGTTCAGCTTACAGCAAAATTAGTGAAAATCTCTTGAATATTTCATAAAATCGCTTGTAAATTTTGATATAAAAATCAATCGACATTAATGAGGCCAGATGAGCCTCCAGAACCTGGGCGCATTTAATACGCTTAAAGTCATTGTTATTTTGCGCATACAATCACAAAGACGCAAAACCGAGTGCGCACCAACGCGCTGGCAGTTGCGCACATACGCAATGAATGCGTGCTAACGCTCCCACGGATGTGCTTATTGGCTGTCTTGGCGTTCTTCTTCCTAGGGTGTTAGTTTTTACCAGCAATGGCAATCACGTGACTAGAACGTGTGCGCCATAGAGCACTGCACAAATTTGATCGCGTGTGCATTTTGCTTAAACACATGATCTATGGGACGAACGCGTAACGAACTTTTAGTGTTAATTTTTTGCTAACAGCCCGGTCAAGTGATTGCGCGGGGATTGCGCGTGTTGTCCAAAACTATCATTTGTCAAATACAATGGTAAAACGATCTTATGAGGGATATAAAACAGATTATATCCCTCATAAGATCGTTTTACCATTGTATTTGACAAATGATAGTTTTGGACAACACGCGCAATCCCCGCGCAATCATGTGACCGGGCTGTTAGCAAAACATTAACACTAAAAGTTCGTTACGCGTTCGTCCCATAGATCATGTGTTTAAGCAAAATGCTCACGCGATCAAATTTGTGCAGTACTCTATGGCGCACACGTTCTAGTCACGTGATTGACATTACTGGTAAAAACTAACACCCTGGGAAGAAGAACGCCAAGACAGCCAATAAGCACATCCGTGGGAGCGCTAGCACGCATTCATCGCGTATGTGCGCAACTGCCAGCGCGTTGGTGCGCACTCAGTTTTGCGTCTTTGTGATTGTGTGCGCAAAATAACAATGACTTTAAGCGTATTAGATGCGCCGTGGTTCTGGAGGCTCATACTGGCTTCATTAATGTCGATTGATTTTTATATCAAAATTTACAAGCGATTTTATGAAATATTCAGAGATTATCACTTATTTTGCTATAAGCTGAACACAATCACTGATATTGATGAGTGATATAAAACAACTAACGGATGTGCTTGATTGTGATAGGCAATCTATTACCTCGGTGGGCTCAAAATGACTATTACCCTCAGCTACGCTTCGGGTAATAATCATTTTGAGCCCACCTCGGTAATAGATTTGACTATCACAAGAAGCCCATTCGTTAGTTGTATATTATTATATGAATTCATTTTATGTAAACACAGCTCGTGATTGGAATAAACTTCCACAGTATATTATAAATAGCCCTTCCCTTATATCTTTTAAAAGGGCACTGAAGTTACATTTGAATATATAGTTCTTAAACCGGTTAATTGATTGTGTGTAAACCTTCAGTATGTTTTAATTGTACAATTGTAAATATTATTATGCAATAAGCATTTATTTGCTGTTTTATATACTTGTTGTATTTATTGATTTTAAATGTGTAATTAGGGAAACAGACATTTGTTTGGGCTTCTACCTTTTCTGTTTTCCGTTGGCTGTTTTTATATTGTCAATAAACTGAATAAATCAGAAGTATGACTCCAACTGCCGTTGTAGACATATAATTATGAATAAACAAACCAACTCGTTTATAACTAGAAGGCCCACTAATCATGTATCACGCGCAAGTCCCATGCCCTTCATGGCTTCATGGCTGGTGTTAAGGATTTTCGTACAAAGTTCCCATTCACTAACACTAGCCCCAAGGGATTTAAGAAATATTGATTTCAAGTTCGGTGTTAGTGCAGTGTTAGAGCAGAAGTATGTATACGATGAATTCATAATTTATTAGAAATGGAAACGATTAATGAACCAATTAAATCGAGGACGGTTTTGAGTCTATAATAGTCAGCTTGGGTTGACGATTCAATTAAAAATAAACCAACGTACAAGATAAATAAAAAAAACAATTAGGCAACTAAACAAAGTTTTGCTATAATACACAAAAATAACTGCAAATTTAGAATGTTTGTTTTTTCTTCTTTCTACATTAGAACTATAATAATGTAGAGTACTAGTATTAGAACAAGAAGTAGTATAATAGTTGTGAAGTAGTAGGATTATTCAGAAGAAATTGTGGTATGTATCATTAATAATGTTATCAAATTGACCCTCGTTCATTTGTCAAGCGACCGCCACCAGCCCCCCCCCCCCCCCCCCCCCCCTCTTCCCCCGACTACTGATTTAGTGTGAACGTCTATGGCGCGCCATTTGCCCAATAAGTCCGATAAACAGTGTTTATCACCGATAAACACTGTTTATCACTGATAAACACTGTTTATCACTTGATAAACACTGTTTCCCAGCTAGCCACCTGACGTCGGACCGATGTCAAAAGTTGTTGGCCGGATGTCGGCATATCACGGTTGGCTCGAAGTTAAAATGTCCGCCAGCCCAACATCGTAACCACGTCATTATGTGATACGTCAATTGCTGACAATGGCCCAACATAACATTATGATGTGGGCGCGAGGTTAAAATGTCCGCTAGCCTAACATTGTCCCAACAGCATTTTGTGATGTCGGGCAAATGTCAATTTCCGACAATGGCCCAACACCAAATCCTGACATAGGACAGATATCAAATTCTGATGTGGGCTCGACGTTAAAATGTCCGCCAGCCCAACATCGTCACCACGTCATTTTGTGATACGTCAATTTCTGACAATGGCCCAACATTAACTCATGACATTGGACCAACATAACATTATGATGTGGGCGCGAGGTTAAAATGTCCGCTAGCCCAACATTGTCCCAACATCATTTTGTGATGTCGGGCAAATGTCAATTTCCGACAATGGCCCAACACCAAATCCTGACATAGGACAGATATAAAATTCTGATGTGGGCTCGACGTTAAAATGTCCGCCAGCCCAACATCGTCACCACGTCATTTTGTGATACGTCAATTTCTGACAATGGCCCAACATCAACTCATGACATTGGACCAACATAACATTATGATGTGGGCGCGAGGTTAAAATGTCCGCTAGCCCAACATTGTCCCAACATCATTTTGTGATGTCGGGCAAATGTCAATTTCCGACAATGGCCCAACACCAAATCCTGATATAGGACAGATATCAAATTCTGATGTGGGCTCGACGTTAAAATGTCCGCCAGCCCAACATCGTCACCACGTCATTTTGTGATACGTCAATTTCTGACAATGGCCCAACATCAACTCATGACATTGGACCAACATAACATTATGATGTGGGCGCGAGGTTAAAATGTCCGCTAGCCCAACATTGTCCCAACATCATTTTGTGATGTCGGGCAAATGTCAATTTCCGACAATGGCCCAGCACCAAATCCTGACATAGGACAGATATCAAATTCTGATGTGGGCTCGACGTTAAAATGTCCGCCAGCCCAACATCGTCACCACGTCATTTTGTGATACGTCAATTTCTGACAATGGCCCAACATCAACTCATGACATTGGACCAACATAACATTATGATATGGGCGCGAGGTTAAAATGTCCACTAGCCCAACATTGTCACAACATCATTCTGTGATGTTGGCCCAATGTCAATTTCCGCCAATGGCCCAATATCAAATCCTGACGTTGGGCCAACATCAAATTCTGACGTTGGCCCGACATTACAATGTCCGCCAGCCCGACATTAGCCCAACGTTATTTTTTATTGTTGGCCCAACATCAAATCTTGACGTTCGCCCGACGTTTGAATGTCCGCTAACCCAACATTGGCCCAACGTCATTTTTTGATGCTGGACCAACATCAAAATTTGACAATGGCCCAATGTCATTAATATGACATCTCCAATAAGAGGTCGACCTAATATAGTGCCGATGTTGGGACTGGTATCAATTTAAGAGGTCGCTACCCAGCTAGCCACCTGACGTTGTGCCAACATTGGGCCAATGTAAAAAGTCGTTTTAAGACGACGTTGGGCCTACATTAAAAATCCGACGTCGCCGCGACGTAAAAATGTCCGCCAGCCCAACATCAGCGCGGCGTTTTTTTTTTTTATGCTGGCCAAACGTCATTTTGCGATTTCGACCCAACATCAATTATTCAGTCAGTGGTCAGTCATGGTTGTGAAATTAATGTCGAGACAATGTTAGTAATGGGACAAGAATAGGACATCTCAATTTTGACGTCAAACCGAAATCCTACGACGTCAGAATGGGCAGCAGTGAATCAAGTCGGCTAATAGTCATTAAGTTGATGTTGAGCCGATGTCAATGATCCGACATGAATATGACATCTCAATGATGACGTCAATGCGATATCCTGCCGATGTCAGAACTGACAGTAATGAAACAAGTCGGCAAATGATCATAAAAGTGATGTTGCGCCGATGTCAATAGTCGGACATGAATATGCTATCTCCAATATGACGTCGGGCTAATATCGCGCCGATGTCGGAAAAGATAGCAATTAAGGAGGTCGGTAAATGGTAGTAAAATTGATATCGGTCCGATGTTATTAATTAGACATGAATGTGATATATATGTCAGGCTGATGTAAGAACTTGCAGCAATGAAACAACTCGGCAAATGATCATTTAATTGATGTTGTGCCGAAGTCAATGATTAGACATGAATATGACATCTCAATGATGACGCCATAGCGATATCCTGCCGATGTCAGAACTGGCAGCAATGAAACAAGCCGGCAAATGGTCGCCAGTTCCGACATCGGTACAACATTGACCCAACGTCATATTTGAG
Source organism: Echinarachnius parma (assembly GCA_037951105.1). NCBI lineage: Eukaryota > Metazoa > Echinodermata > Echinoidea > Clypeasteroida > Echinarachniidae > Echinarachnius > Echinarachnius parma. Next base: position 9,491 of record JBAMJV010011937.1, on the reverse strand, counting down.
CTGTCATATTTATGTATATTTAATAACATAAGCCCAACATCAATTTTGCAATCTTTGACTATCCTCTTAATTTGCTACCAGTTCCAACATCTGCGCGATATTAGCCCGACGTCATATTTGAGATCTCTTATTCATGTCGGATTAATGACATCGGCACAACATCAGTTTAATTACCATTTGCCGACTTGTTTAATTGCTGTCAGTTCTGACATCGGCAGGATATCGCTTTGGCGTCATCATATAGAGATGTCATATTGAGGTCCAATTAATAACATTGGCCAGACATCAATTTCACAACCATGTACCGACCTCTTAAATTGCTACCAGATACAACATCATCACAATATCGGACTGACGTCATAGTAGAGATGTCATATTTATGTAGGAGTAATGACATCCGCCCGACATCTATTTCACAACCTTTTACCCACCTTTAAAATTTCGTAAAGTTCCGACATCTGTGCGGTATAGGCCCAAAGTCATATTTTGGATGTCATATTTATGTCTAATTAATAACTGTGACCCGACATCAATTTCACAGCATTTTACCGACCTCTTAAATTACTACCAGTTCCAACATCGGGGCGATAGAAGGCCGATTTTATATTTGAGATGTCATATTCATGTCGAATTATTGACACAACATCCATTTAATGACTATTTAATGATTAGTTTCATTGGTGCCATTTATGACATCGGCAGGATATCGCTTTGGCGTCATAATTGAGATGTCATATGGATGTCCAATAAAACTCATTAGTCCGACATCAATGTTACAACCATTTACCGACCTCTTTAATTGCTACCAGTTCAAACATCGGCGCGAAATTATCCCGACGTCATATTGGAGATGACATATTCATGTCAGAATATTGACATCGGCTGAACATCGATTTCATGACTATTTGCCGACTCGTGTCATTGCTGCCAATTCTGACATCGGCGCGATATCGGCTTGACGTCATATTTGTGATGTCATATTGATGTCCAATTAATAACATCCGTCCGACATCAATTCCACAACCATTTACCGACCTCTTAAAATGATATATTCCGACATCGGTACAACATTGGCCCAACGTCATATTTGAGATGTCATATTCATGTTGGTTTATTGACATCGGCCCAACATTAATATTACAACCCTCTATCGAGCCTTTAAATTCGTATCAGTTTCGGCATTGGTGCGATTTTAGCGCGACGTTTTATTTGAGACGTATTTTTTTCGTCAGCTTAATGACATCGGCACGACATTCAACTACAACCATTTTCCGACTTATTTCATCTCCAAAACCTCCAACTTAAATTCGACGTTGGCGTAATGTTGGCGCGACGTCTGTTTGCCGACCGCGATCTTGCCGACGACCTGCCGACACCGGTCCGACGTCAGTTAGCTAGCTGGATACTTATAATATTTTTGTTAACTTGCTTTGAGAATCTTGAATGAATTGAATTTCGTTTGATCGATTACAAACATTAGTAATTCAAAAGTAAAAAAAAAGAAGTATTGCTATCGGGGAATTCATGATCGATTATAAGCGATCGTAAGTGAAATGAAAATTTTCGATTTTTGGAATTATTTATATAAAAAAATATACTTTTGTCATGTCCTTGCTGCTGTAAATAATTTAGAAGGATATATAAGAATATAAATAACACCTTTAAATAGTGTTATGAATATGATTTGAAGGTGGATTATTTCAGATTCAACGCTCTGCAAATACTAACCATTACAAAACATACATGCTAAGAAGAGGTGTATATACCGTAGAACACCGTCGTGAAGCACCCCCAATCACCTATATGCATCTTGCTTTTTAAAGAGCGCTCTCTATGTGTCCAAAAATGGAGACGTTAATCAAGAATGCAAATAATGGTGACGAATATTCATGAGAATAATAATGGAGGTGAATCTCATGGAAACGTCACATAAAAATACAATGGTGATGAATATTCATGTGAAAACGCCGCCTAAAATAGACAACCACTGTGCTGTTATTTGTATGGAGCTGTGTTTGATATGGGGCGTATACAGAGGGTCCCACCCCATGCACATTTATTTTAAAACCTCTGTCCCCGTTGTTAGTCAACGTTCAAACAGATGAATCAACTTAAAGGAAAGAACATGACAGGACAATTTTAAATTAAGGATATGTACAATACAGATTGTAAAGTAGCTTTCAATGTAGGCCTGCACTTTCATGGTTCTTGTCCCCCCCCCCCCCCCCCCCCCTCCTACGTGTGCCAAGTAAACGTTTGCCGCCCTACGCCTTCTGCGTCATCTAAGTGTTCATGGGTTCCTTTTGTTTGGTTTAAAGACTCATGAAAGAAGGTAAATTAGGGTATTTGTATCGGTATAAGCTTTTTTTGTACAACACAAATTCTTATTGTTCTATGCAGCCTTTAAATTCGACGTTGCCACTGACAACCTGCCCCTTCGGCAACAGTATATACCGTGTACATTGTAAGATAATGCACGCCCTGAACAAAAGCTTTCTGCATCAATCAAAGCGCTTGACAACAAACAATGATTGTGCAGGGACGAATGCCCCCTATTTTTGTTTGTACTATTTTATTTTTACCTTTACATGATATTATTTTGTTTAATCCAGTCATACAAGTAAAGGCTAATCGAGATCCTTAATCTCTCCTGATTCTGAATGACACTGGTATATATAATGCATTTATCACACTCCTAAAGCTCCAAATGCTGAACTCGCCCTTGCCTCTAATATAAACGAAAAGGTACACGGCATCCACGTATATAATAGTAGAAATTCCAAATAACAAGGGAAGTTGGTTAGTAAGCTCATCGGTAAAATACTGTGTCCGATACCTATGAACCTGGTGGGAACTGGTTCAAATCACATTATTTTGTGTATTAATTTAAATGTTCAGATGTTTACGTTGATTTTTACATATCAAATGTAGTAATGATTTCTGTTTTTTCATTGTTTTACTTTTATTTTTTCTCTTTTATTTGTGTGATTCATTATAACATGACAAGGATGCTATACAGGGTGGCCCAGAAATAACGGAACGGGGTGCTTGCTATAATGAAGACACATGATGTTTTTCTTTTATTTATACGACACATAGCAACTAGTAACGTTCAATGCGTGCGCCATTGTTAGTACCCCTTCTTCTCTCTACACAGCTGAATGCACGCTAACAATGGCACACGGTTGATCGTTACTCGATGCAGTATGGCGGGCATCATGAGTCTTTAGTATGGCAAGTACCCCGTTCCGTTATTTCTGGGCCACCCTGTATTCTACTACTATACATGGAAGTCGTGTGTCTTTTTTCATAGTATCACAATAAATTAAGAATCTCAAATAGCCTCTACTTGTATGACTGGATTAAAAAAGTAATATTATGTAACGATAAAACAAGTATAGTACATACACAAATAGGGGGCAATCGTCCCTGCACCTTCCTGGATCTAACCCTGGTAATACCAACCATACGAACAACCTGGCATCCTACCTACACGACACGTAACAGACAATCGAATGATATTTGTTAAGTTTGAAAAAACACATCTACTGGTTCTTGCTTCATCGACAATGCTTTATATGAAAGATCAGACAAGCATTGTTTGTTATCAAGCTCTGATGGATGCAGAAAGCTTTTGTTTAGGGCGTGAATTTTCTTACAATGTACATGGTAGATATTGTTACCGAAGGGGCCGGTTGTCAGTGGCAACGTCGAATCTAAAGGCTGCATAGAACAATAATAATTTGTATCGTACAAAAAAGGCTTATACCGATACAAATACTCTCATGTACCTTCTTTCATGAGTCTTTAAACCAAACAAAAGGAACCCATGAACACTTAAAGGGATCTAGTAACTTTGTTGACATGTGCAAAAAGTGATGAATGGTTGATGCAATGTATATAGTTATCTTATATGTCGACAGGGTATTGTGTGAACATTTCAAGTCAAATAGACATTGTATGGCCAAGTAATGAGTGAAAATGCAAAGTGATATTCAGTAACTCACTGCACTCACTTTGTACACGGAAGAAAAACTCGCCCGGAGTTTTTCTTATCTGAATACTTCAATCATACATATCTTTGTAACGAAAGGGAAATTTGAAAACCAAAACCGGTCCCAAGATTTTATTGTTAATACAAATACAACAAGGTATAAGGGAACCGCTAGAATTAAAATTTTATTGTGAGGATTTTGACAATGTTACTAAGTCCCTTTAAATTATCCAGAAGGCGTAGGGCGGAAAACGTTTACCTGGCACACGTAGGAGGGGGGGGGGGGGGGGGGCAAGAACCTTGAAAGTAGGCCTACATTTATGTAGACCTTCATTGAAACTTGAACGCTACTTTAATTATCTGTATTTTACATATCCTTAATTAATGACAAATTATCCTGTCATGTTATTTCCTTTGAGTTGATTCATCTGTTTGAAAGTTGACTAACAGCGGGGACAGAGGTTTTAAAATAAATGTGCATGGGGTGGGACCCCCTGTATACGCCCCATATCAAACACAGCTCCATACAAATAACAGCACAGTGGTTTTCTATTTTAGGCGGCGTTTTCACATGAATATTCATCACCACTGTATTTTTTGTGACGTTTCCATGAGATTCACCTCCATTATTATTCGCATGAATATTCGTCACCATTATTTGCATTCTTGATTAACGTCTCCATTTTTGGACACATAGAGAGCGCTCTTTAAAAAGCAAGGTGCGTATAGGTGATTGGGGGTGCTTCACGATGGTGTTCTACGGTATATTATACCGATTTCGACCTATGTTTGTAGGACGATAGGATGATAGGTTTAGGAGTAGGCAATAGGTGTAGGAATAGGATATTTATAGAATTATGATTTATGAATGAATGTGTGAAAAGGTTAAACAAAAAGCATGGATCGGACGTGGAATCTACGAATGTTTTCCAATTTCTTTTTACGTTTTTGATGTTGGTCCTACGTTGGCCATTTGACATTGGGCCATTGTCAAATGTTGATGTTGGTCCAGCATCAGAAAATGACGTTGGGCCAATGTTGGGTTAGCGGACATTCAAACGTCGGGCGAACGTCAAGATTTGATGTTGGGCCAACGTCAAGATTTGATGTTGGGCCAACAATTAAAAATAACGTTGGACTAATGTCAGGCTGGCGGACATTTTAATGTCGGGCCAACGTCAGAATTTGATGTTGGCCCAGCGTCAGGATTTGATATTGGGCCATTGGCGGAAATTGACGTTGGGCCAACATCACAGAATGATGTCGTGACAACGTTGGGCTAGCGGACATTTTAACCTCGAGCCGACATCATAATGTTATGTTGGTCCAATGTCATGAGTTGATGTTGGGCCATTGTCCTCTTAAAACGAATTTTACATCGGCCCAACGTTGGCACGACGTCAGGTGGCTAGCTGGGTTATCACTTTGATGAACAGTGTTTATCACTATGATAAACAGTGTTCATCACTTGATAAACACTGTTTATCAAAGTGATAAACACTGTTTATCAAAGTGATAAACACTGTTTATCAAAGTGATAAACACTGTTTATCGATAAACACTGTTTATCGATAAACACAGTTATTTGCGTGATGCCGTAGGGGGCACCCGTACGTCAGTGGCGCGAACTCTATGTTCGATAGGGCCTGATAATATGATATCGGGAGAGCGCCTGGCCTGGCCGCGTGGTACTGGTCGGCGTGCAGTGGGCGCATGTCATTGAGTTGGCGGCGGGAGGGCTGGCGTATATTTTGTTTTAACCACAAAACGCGCTGGTAAGCAAAGACTACACGCACTCTAGCTGTATGCAACTAGCGCCTGCGATACAATTTCTATGCATCAAACGCCGGGCAAACGCCTAGCCATTTTCTCAATAAAATCGTAGTTTTACACACCATGGTGACTGTGAGTGCATTGTATCTACGCCTAGATGAATATTTCTAGTCTCATCGTCGTGGTCGTAGTCAGCATCGAAATCAGCCACTTATTAATGGTCACCCTCGAACTTGGACTTGTCTTCGCTCCCGGGGGGGGGGGGGGGGGGGGGTCTGTCCTCATAGAAAGGGGGGCATCATGCGTGACCAAGGACTTGCCAAAACACCCTAAACGAGTATTTATCGGTAATTTGATACCCTAAGCAAGTAATCATTTTTTTGTAAACCCCTAAGCAAGTAATCATTTTTTTGTAAACCCCTAAGCAATTATTTTTGATACACTATAAGCAAGTAGTCATTTTTTTGTAAACCCTTAAGCAAGTCATAACTATGTTTGATACCCTAAGCAAGTAATCATTTTTTTGTAAACCCCTAAGCAAGTCATAACTATGTTTGATACCCTAAGCAAGTAATCTTTTTTTGTAAACCCCTATTAACAGTCAGGACCACTTTCGCAAAACCGCTATCGGCCAAAATAGCGTAAAAGCACTATTCCGCGATTATCACGTGACACGCAGTATTGCGTCATTTTCGGTTCCACGTGTTGTGGCAATGGGGATATTTGTGCAACGACTACATTCAATTAAATTACATTTATTTTCGCCCAATGTTCTGGACAGATCATCTTAATAGTAAATGTGTAGCATCCTTGATAATTAAACTAATGGTGTGTAGTTTGTCTAAATGATCTGGCCAGAACATTTTAAGAAAATCTTGCTCGATTATGCGGGTTCGTTTTTCAAATAAACGGTTGATTCGCGCATAGACTTACGCGACAGGTGTTTGATGCCGTACGAACTAGTACGGTAAGAAATAACGAGAGAAAAGGAGGGAGCGTGTGAGAGAGGCGTATAGCTCGGCAATATAAGAGAACGGCAAGATAAACTTAGCACGCGGAAGGCGAGAATGGCGGACACAAAGCTGCATATATGTAAAAAACGGCTGTACAAAATTCTATTTTGTTTCGATCACCGATAGTATCGCATGGTACTATCGCCACGATATATGCGCCATCTAGCGACATTGATTGGAGAATAGTGGGAAACCGCTATTTTCACGATAGTGGAAAAGCGAAAGTGGTCCTGACTGATTAAAAGCAAGTGATAACTATTTGTGATACCCTAAGCAAGTAAGCTGAGTTTTTGAGACCCTAAACGAGTAATTCATCTTTTTGCGACCCTAAACAAGTAATTCATCAGCCTAAAAAGGATACCCTTTTTCCTGATTTTGGTTGATTTTGAGTACCCTATTCGAGATACTCTAGTATCTCGCCTGATCTTAAAAAAAACCACCCTAATTACTCGTTTTCTTGGTCACGCATGATACCCCCCTTTCAATGAGGACAGACCCTCCCGGGTCTTCGCTAGATCGATATCACACAGTCGCAGAGACTGGTGTATATACATATTATGGCATACAGCAGGCTGTAGTCTTGGCTTATCAGCGCGTTTTGGGCCCGTTTTGGGCGAACATGGCTCAACAGTGGTGTAAAAAAAATATACGCCTCCCGCCGCCGACTCACGTCACTGACATGCGCCCACTGCACGCCGACCAGTACCACGCGGCCAGGCCAGGCGCTCTCCCGATATCATATCAGGCCCTATCGAACATAGAGTTCGCGCCACATGCATGTACTCTAGCGCCACTGACGTACGGGCGCCCCCTACGACATCACGCAAATAACTGTGTTTATCGATATCACTTGATAAACAGTGTTTATAAATAAACAGTGTTTATCAAAGTGATAAACACTGTTTATCACAGTGTTAAACAAAGTTAAACAAAGAGCAAACACAACTGCAATTTCAGATTGGCGTAGCCACGAAGGGGGGGGGAGGGGGTGCTTATTAAATAAAGGCTCTAATGAAGAGAAAACTATATAATTTCAGATTGGCGTAGCCACTAGGAGGGGGGGGGGGGGCTTGTTAAATAAAGGATCTTATAAAGAGTAAACTATAATTTCAGATTGGAGTAGCCAAGTGAGAAGAGATTTTTTTTTGGCGGGGGGGGGGGGGGGGGGCTTGCTTTATAAGGCTCTATATTAACAAAATAGGAAAGAAACATATACTTCTAGATTGGTTTGCATAATTGTATCCTATGACCGGGGGTAATATTATAAATGTAAAGCGCTTAGAGATGATTATCAATCATATTAGGCGCTATATAAATCGAATTATTATTATTATTAATAGCCACGGGGGAAGAGGATGGATTAATAAAATGAAAAGAAAAACAAACTACATTTCTGATTAGCGTAGCCAAGGGAGTGGGGGGGGGGGGGGGGTGGGAGGAGGGGGAGGGGCTTGCTTTATAAAGAGAAAACTATAATTTCAGATTGGCGCAGCCAAGGGAGAAGAGAATGGGGGGGGGGGGGCTTGCCTTATAAGGCTCTATATTGAAAAAGAGGAAACTATATAATTCTACATTGGTTTGCCTTGTATCCTATGACCCGGGGTAATATTATAAATGTAAAGCGCTTAGAGATGATTATCAATCATCAATCATATTAGGCGCTATATAAATCGAGTATATTATTGTTATTATTATTATTATTATTATTATTATTAGCCACGGGGGAATAGGATGGGGGAGGGGCTCGATTAATAAAATAAAAAGAAAAACAAACTATAATTTCTGATTGGCGTATCCCGGGGGAAGGGGAGGGGAAGGGGGAAAAACACTATAATTTCTGCTGGCGTAGCCAAGGGATGGAATGGGGGGGGGGGGGGGGGCTTGATTAATTCAGAGGCAATCTGCCACTTTCTGCCCATCTGTCCATCTTTTTGGGAGCCCCTTCCTAGAATGAGAAAAGTCAGAAGCCTAAAGGGCTACGTCCTTGTTTTGAGGAGCCCCTCTCGGAATATCATAAGACCGGGTGCTTTGCCCGTTTATCAAAATCCCCCTTCAAGTGTATCTGAAACCCGGGGGCTCTGTCTATCCCTTTGGGAGCCCCTTCCGAGCATGAAATCTAGGGGCACCGTCCATCTCATTGGTGACCCCTTCTGAAGTCTAGGGATTTTGTCTAGGGATTTCTTTTGACGAGCCCCCTCTAGGCATGAATGAACCCTGGGGGCACCGACCATCTAAGGGGAGGGAGGGGGGCTTGCTTTATAAAGCTCTACAATGTATATTAAATACAGAAAAAAAAAAATTAATTTCAGGGGGGGGGGGGGGGGTATGGGCTTGCTTTACAAATACTTGCTTAATACCGGTTCTATATAAATACAGAGAAAACAACAAACTATAATTTATGATTGGTGTAGCCATGGCAGGGGGGGGGGGGAGGATTGCTTAAAACAGGTTCCATATGAATAAAGAGATAAACAAACTATAATTTTAGATTGGCGTAACCATGGTTGGGTGGGGGTGGGGAGGGGGCTTGCATAATAAAATAATAAGAATCATGGAGGCATAAAAACAAACCATAATTTATGACTGTCGTAGCCAAGGGGGAAGAGAATGGGTGGGGTGGGGGGCTTGCTTAATACAGGTTCTATATAAATAAAGAAAAAATAACTATAAGTTCAGACTGGCGTAACCACGGGGGGGGGGGGGGGGCTTGC
>JBAMJV010011936.1:0-25520 GCA_037951105.1 Echinarachnius parma | reverse complement strand
TTCAGAGAGCGCGCTCTTGTGTTGTAACAGCTCATTTTGAATGATACATGTAACAGGCTTTTAAAGGGATAGTTGAGTTCTGGTAAGGAGAGTACAGTTTTGGTGAAAATGAATTTTAGTAACCATAACCTGCATCATTACATTACAAACTATTAGTTATAACTAGAAAGGAACACAAAATTACAAATGACTTAGTAAAGATCATGTTATCATTAAAAAAGAGCCGTTAAAACGTTAGAGGGCGCTCTCTAAACAGTCATCGGTTTCAACCATTTTGAATAAAAAAATTTCCATTTTATGTTTTGTTGAAATAGTGACTAGATAAAGAAATAACCAACAACTATTTGAATACCTATTTTGTAACTTTTTGAAAAGGAAGCCTTTTTGAAATTGTTATCGGCTGGTTCAAAATTATCGAATAAGTGTGGGGCCCTACATTTATTATAAATTGCTATGTTTATGGATATTTAAGCTGTTTCTGAACCGAATTTGATCAAATAAAGTTTATTCTGTCATTAAAATATTGTGCTCTTTCAAATTTTACACTCAGTTTTCCATTATCTCACAAAAAATAATTGTATGTAGCGCCCAGTGCTGTAGTCGAGTCCACCCTATCCGAGTCCGAGTCCCTGGAGTCGAGTCCGAGTCCGAGTCCGAGTCCGATACCGAGTCCCGTACATCCGAGTCCCGAGTCCCGGACATCCGAGTCCGAGTCCGAGTCCGAGTCCCAACGGGAAAAATCTTAAATTGCAATTCTTGTTATGACACATCAGTTTCATAATGATAAATGCCTTACAGTGAACTCTTTATAACATAAATATTTGTCTGGTTTATTGTAAACTTCCATTTGTCAGAGAATTTATATATTTTAAGTTTCTCTTCTTACTACAACAGTTACCTTCATAATAAACACCATCAAAGAAATGACAAAGAGTTATCTGCAGAAATGATTTTGGGCAATGTCAAAGGTTATTATTACAGAGTATGAGACAAATTCAATACAAATACAAAAATAAATAAAAAAGTTCATACAAAATGTGACAGACGGGAAAAGTATTTAGTTGATCTTTGTCACCCTTTAATTTCCCAAAAATACAGTGGATAAGGAACTGCTGCATATCTTTTCCTAAGGTTCACTGTCAAATGGATTAATGGGATATAACTTTATTTGCAAACAGTCAAGTTGTTGAAAAATAATCATTGTTGAAGTTAAGCATAAATTTCAGCAATTTTCTAATCCTTTTAAGATCACAATTTTTAGCAAAAAATATCAAATATCTGAACATTCACGTTTTGTGCCATAAACTGTCAGTTATGAACATTTGAAAACTACTGGACTAAAGAGGCTAAAAGCCTTACATGAATGATTTTGAAATTTGGCCCATTTTAGATATTTTCATGGAATTACCACAAGTTATTACAATCAGAGTATGTCAGTACTGGAGTATGTATAGTGTATTAATGAATACTGATAAAGAGTAAAGGCATGATACTTCACATTTTAACAAATATTAATTAAAAAATATTGAACATTGGGTTGCAATTAAAAAGGGGAATTTGACAACTATGGTTCATAATTTAGGCATATAGGCCTAATAGCTTGTTGAGGCGATGTTACGATCATTTTCCAGAATGCCACTCAAGCGAGCAATGTACGCTAGAACAACGGGTTTGTTTTTGCTTGCGCTGGGGTAATTTTATGAACTATAAATAAACGTGGGAAAACGGAAAAAATGCCGGTCTCGTTGCCGGTCTCGGCCCGATTTTCGCCCGAGTCACGAGTCACCATTGGTCGAGCCCGAGTCCGAGACCGAGTCTTTTTGGCTCGAGTCCGAGTCCGAGTCCGAGTCCCGAGAAATACGGACTCGAGACCGGTCTCGAGTCCTAGTCCGGACTCGAGTCCTACAGCACTGGTAGCGCCCTCTCTACCAAAACTCAACTGATGTTTCTTTGAAAAAACACTGCTTTCCTGGTTAAAAAACGACAATGTGCATCAGCTTTTATGACGAATTACTGTATGGCGTTTATGAGGTTTATAAACGTTTAAGCCTGCCCTTTTGCTGAATGATTAGCAATGATAGATCTTGTCATACTAAAGGGACATTTGAATAAAATCTAACCTTATTGCAATCTCCTCTTACCATAATAAGACCAGAAGAGAACGGTGGAAGCTCAAATTAATTTGTGTGGAGTTGTACACTTTACAGGTGCACCTTAAAGAACTACAGTCATGTATTTTGCTGCTGGGTTAGACACTTCATGACAATGATGGTCAAAAACACGTCACCCCCCAAAAAAACAAAAAAACAAAACAAAACATACAGTATGGCGAGAAGAAATCAACAATATGGTTATACCATGGAATGGTGGGGTTATCGCGTTGAGTCACGTCATAATCATCTAAATGTAATAACAAATGCAATTCCTCAAATATGCAGGAAAAAGAGACGATCTACAACATGAAGCTTGGCTGTGATGAAAACACAATGCAGGCATTCTGTGGGCAGTGCTGGGGGGTCTGGGTGATAAAAAAAAAATGTTTGCTCATGATTATGTGTGGTAGGTGAAAGCAAAGACACTACAAGGGGAAGACTGGACACTTCGGGGATTTTGTGTAACGCTGAATTTCGTACATGGGGAAGGGCGCCCCTAGCGTTGAGTAGGTAAACTTCTTGTCGTTTTCGCGCGTAGCCATTGAAAACACAATAGGGAACAATGGCGAGCAGGTCGAAAATAGCTGTATCTCCATTTGGAAAGAGGTGTACCTTTGAAACTTTGCATACAGATAGCATTATGGTAGTTCTTTAAAATGATACCAAATTTGTTAGGAAAGGTTTTGTAGTTTTGAAACAAATTAAGAAAATGTTTGCAAAAAATCCCAAAATGTAACGGTGCCACCCTATTTGGGAGGCGAGTTCATGACACATGACCATTTATTGTTTGTTTGTTTGTTTATTTTATTGAATCACGGTATATACAATAATAAATGCCCGCTTTCAGCTACAAGCTGTTTTTCAGCAGGGCCGTGAAACATAAGAATACAGAAATACATAAGATACATAAAATAATACAAAATATACATTACAAACAGGTTATTTAAGAGAAAAAAAACAGAAAAACTTATTTACAAAGATAGGGGTAATAATAATTTACAAATATTAATCAGAATGAACGAGGAAACCAAAAGGCATCATGAGTATAACAATCATTGAACAGCTAATATGCACATGAATTATAAATCTAATATGGTTAGCTTCATTATTTCCTTTTTAAATATCTTAACGTCGTGTATAATTCGTAAATGAATAGGTAGAATGTTGAACAGTTTTGATGCATCATATAATGGGCTATTTCGAACAATTATGTATCCATGGTGAATGAAAACAGAATAAGATTAAGCTCCAAAACGTATTGTTCCATAAAATGTCAATATCAAGAAACTTTTTTGAAGAATTTTCAAATTATCAATTCTAAAATGTAACCCTTTGTACCACTTTTTATACTATTGATTGTGAAAATGACCATATATATAGTTAATCAACAGAACGTTTTATGAATCCTTGCCATTATATAATATAAATTAGCTTTGATATTTTTAAAAATTGTCACGGTAACAAAGGCAGTTATTTAATTTAAGGTGTAATTAAAATTTAGATCAAACTGAGATCTCATTGCATCGTTTATTTTGTTGGTGTGTGTGTGTATATTTGTGTTTGTATGTCTGTGCATTTGTGTGTGTGTTTGTATACATTTGTGTATGTATATGTACAAACTCCTTTTAATATTTGGTGTACATTTTGAGATAAAAAAAAGCAAAAATAAGAAGGAATTTGTTACTTCACTACCAGTTCCCAATTGTGTTTTCAATGGCTACGCGCGAAAACAACAAGAAGTTTACCTACCCAACGCTAGGGGCGCCCTTCCCCATGTACGAAATTCAGCGTTTCATCGATCGCTGTACAAAACCGGCGCAGTGTCCAGTCTTCCCCTTGTAGTGTCTTTGGTGAAAGGGAAAATAGCTCTACTGGGAATTAAAGGGAAAGTAACATTTTAAAAATACAAAATTCGTACATAATGTTTCTCTGTCATGGCTCGACTTTTATCTTGTTTCTTTCTTTTCCTCCATATTTCCCTTTTATCAAATAATCAATTTGTTCAGTTCATATTTTGAAATGTATACTGCAAAGCAATCACTGAGTATCATGCGAATATCAGTTTGCGACATTTTCGTTCAATACTGGGCCATCCATTTTGGTGAAGCATCCATTTCGAATGAACACTTTTTACACATTTCTAAGTGGACATGTCACAACGCTAAAATTCACACGCTATTAACAGTATCCATCACTAGTATATGTGCACTAGTCAGCTACTACTAGATTCCCTTTAATACAATACATGCAAGTGAGCTCCAGTGAGCCTACATAATGTATCGGAGTGTTAATTGTTTTTACAGGGAAAGAGGGCCCCCTACATATTATTGTGGACCTATGCTTAGGGTTATAAATATGTCAGAATATGTCCAGGTGGGTGGGTGCAGCAAGAGTTCGCCCAGGTTGTTTGATGGTATTTAAGGGTGAATTCTCCCCCCCCCCCCCTCAAGCACGCACAACAAACATGTATTACACATCATGAATGCAGAGAGGTGGGACCTCTCTGTATGAATGCATGTTCACCTTTTCATGCAGAGAAAAAACACACTTATTACCCCCCTTTTCTTGAAGGGATAGTTGAGTATTTGTCAAACTAGTTATAACTTCACCATGCTCGAACTCGAAGCATAATACAGTTACAAACAGCTAGGTAAAAACCCTGTTATCATTCCAAAAGAGCTGTTACAATTCACAAGGGCGCACTCCAAATCCCAATTAATTATCAATTTTAATACAAAATTGTGCATGTTTTTTTAAATAATGATTCAATAGAGATATCATACACGTTGAAAATAACCTATTCAGATTTTTTTCAAAGTAGACTTCATGATTTTTATAACTTTTCTTAAAAAGTAAAAAAAAAGTGAAGCAAATTTAGAATAAAAATATATGTTTATTGATATTTCAGCCATTTCGGAACCGATTTTGTTTTTAAAAAATAGTTTCTGTCATTAAAATTGTATGTTCTTTTAAATGTGAGAGTGAGTTTTTCGTTATCTCACAAACAATATTTTGTAAAGTGCCCCCTATACTCAACTATCCCTTTGACGTTGCTTTCTTGCCATATGCATTACTTCAAAATACTAACTGTACATGGTGAACAACATTTCATACACAGCGTGGGCGTTGTTGTAGACTTATTGCTAGTAGACCAAATCGTATGTAGACGTATTGGGTAGTAGCCCAAATGACTAGTAGACCAAGAGCATCGTAGACCACATGGATGGTAGACGAAATAAGTTGTAGACGAAATGGATTGTAGACTACATGATTTGTAGACGAAATTGTTAGTAGACTAAATAGAGTGTAGACCAAATACATAGTAGACCAAATAACTAGTAGACTAAATGTATTGTAGACCAAGTATATTGTAGACCAATTGCATGATGGACTAAATGATGTTAGACCAAAATACTAGTAGACCAAATGGGGTGTAGACCAATTGGAGAGTGGACCAAATTAAATGTAGACTAAATGACTAGTAGACCAAATGGGTAGTAGACGTATAGGGTGTGGACCAAATTACAGTAGACCAACTGGATAGTGGACCAAATTGGTGTGGACCAAATAGCAGTAGACCAACTGGCTAGTGGACCAAATGGTAGTAGACCAAATGGTCATAAACCGTAGTACCTATACCGGGCGTATAAAAAAAAGCGTTACACTTTTGAAAAAATTGTCAACATTACATTTTTATATATTTATAAGATTTTTTCATGTCGATAGATGCCCCATGGTCTCATCTATCAAGTGCCACTAACAAAACAAATTTTCGTTCACGCTTGGGCGAACACTGACAGTTGAGTGTCAAAAATGGCTTGCGCCAAATTGAAAGAAGAGGGACAATTAAACCAGCAGACTGAATAAGTACTCCCATTCAAACAAATTGCTCTTTGCCATAAATGTAAGAATATTTCATGATTGTGTAATAATTTTGTGGCAATTTTCTATCATAATTTAACTGATTTCATTGTTTTATATGCATGGGTGAGAATCAATAATGGGTAATTACTTCAAGAACTTTTTTAAGCACAGACACATCAAAACCACATGCCATTCATTCATTCAAAAAGTACCAAATCAATTAATCTATCAATCCATCAATCCATCAATCCATTAATCAATCCGTCAATCAATCCATCAATCTAAAAATCCAATCAATCAATCAGCCCATCAATCTATCAACATGAATATTCGTTCATGCATGCTTCTGGGTCATCTTTTGTATGTGTCACACTCAATAAAAGGGTTTGTATCGTTAATGAGGACAGGCTGGACATTTTGTCATTAACGATGCAAAGCCTTTTATTATCTATCAATCTATGGCTTATCTAACTCATGCATAAATCAATGAAATTATTTAAATTATGATAGAAAATTGCCACAAAATGATTACACTATCGTAAAATAATCTTAAATTCATGGCAAACAGCAATTTGTTTGAATGGGAGTACTTATTCGGTCTGCTGGTTTAATTGTCCCTCTTCTTTCAAATTGGCGCAAGCCATTTTTGACACTCTGTACAAAAACAGTCAGTGTTCGCCCAAGCGTGAACGAAAATTTGTTTTGTTAGTGGCACTTGATAGATGAGACCATTGGGCATCCATCGACATGAAAGAATCTTCTAAACATATAAAAATGTAATTTTGAAAAAATGTTCAAAAGTGTAACGCTTTTTTTGATACGCTCTGTATAATTGTAAACAAGTTAGTTTAAATATTTCAGCTTATGATCATGATGACAGTTATGTATCTATCGAAATAGAAAATTGCCACAAAATGATTACACTATCATAAAATAATCTTAAATTCATGGCAAACAGCAATTTGTTTGAATGGGAGTACTTATTCGGTCTGCTGGTTTAATTGTCCCTCCTCTTTCAAATTGGCGCAAGCCATTTTTGACACTCTGTACAAAAACAGTCAGTGTTCGCCCAAGCGTGAACGAAAATTTGTTTTGTTAGTGGCACTTGATAGATGAGACCATTGGGCATCCATCGACATGAAAGAATCTTCTAAACATATAAAAATGTAATTTTGAAAAAATGTTCAAAAGTGTAACGCTTTTTTTGATACGCTCTGTATAATTGTAAACAAGTTAGTTTAAATATTTCAGCTTATGATCATGATGACAGTTATGTATCTATCGAAATAGAAAATTGCCACAAAATGATTACACTATCATAAAATAATCTTAAATTCATGGCAAACAGCAATTTGTTTGAATGGGAGTACTTATTCGGTCTGCTGGTTTAATTGTCCCTCCTCTTTCAAATTGGCGCAAGCCATTTTTGACACTCTGTACAAAAACAGTCAGTGTTCGCCCAAGCGTGAACGAAAATTTGTTTTGTTAGTGGCACTTGATAGATGAGACCATTGGGCATCCATCGACATGAAAGAATCTTCTAAACATATAAAAATGTAATTTTGAAAAAATGTTCAAAAGTGTAACGCTTTTTTTGATACGCTCTGTATAATTGTAAACAAGTTAGTTTAAATATTTCAGCTTATGATCATGATGACAGTTATGTATCTATCGACATAGAAAATTGCCACAAAATGATTACACTATCATAAAATAATCTTAAATTCATGGCAAACAGCAATTTGTTTGAATGGGAGTACTTATTTGGTCTGCTGGTTTAATTGTCCCTCTTCTTTCAAATTGGCGCAAGCCATTTTTGACACTCTGTACAAAAACAGTCAGTGTTCGCCCAAGCGTGAACGAAAATTTGTTGTTAGTGGCACTTGATAGATGAGACCATTGGGCATCCATCGACATGAAAGAATCTTCTAAATATATAAAAATGTAATTTTGAAAAAATGTTCAAAAGTGTAACGCTTTTTTTGATACGCTCTGTATAATTGTAAACAAGTTAGTTTAAATATTTCAGCTTATGATCATGATGACAGTTATGTATCATTCGCTACATGAAGTGCTTTGGAAAACTATTATACTAGAGCATATTCATAATGTATTCAAACGAAGTGTATGTTTTACAACTGTTTATTGTCTGTAATTCGTATGATTGATGGACATGGTTAATGGACAAGGTTAATACCACTTGACAGAAATGGGATTAAATTCGTTTGTAAAATAGCTGTTCTTTGAGCATTTTATGTAATGACTAATAAGCAAAAATATAATTCAATGTAAATTGTACAACCTTGAAGCAATAAAGATGCTGACCCAATTGACATGTATCATTCCAGCTTGGGAAATTAATTTAATAATGAGGCTTAGGACATTTAATTTCATTAAATTTTGTGTGTGAAACGTATATTTGGAGGGAATAAAATGGAACATATGAATTATTTATTTAAGTTAGTATAAACAAATTTTAAAACCACAACACATCACAAATTACCTACCATTCATTTTCGTCAGCCAATCTTTTACAGTATTATCATGTATTCGTACTGCCGCACGCCCCCATCAAATTGATTGCTGCGAATTAACAAAATTATGTATCTTACCACAAAATTATCATGATAATAGAGAGCATACCTATCATCAATTATCCTCGCAAGCCTCTTCACGGTCAGACGGTTAGGTGTGATAATGATGAGAGGACGCATTTTACGGGGGCGAAATGATGGATGGATTTCCTTCATGTTGTTTACGACTAAAGTACATTCATCCCATACAAATTATGCCTGAATTATTTTTAAAACATTCTTCCTGAAAACCATCAATTCCACGATGTTGTCACATTTTACTAAGTACATGTATTAGAACGTGTGGTTTCTCCTCATGTTTTGTTTATTTTGGCAACGACATTTCAATGTGCGACTATAATTTTCGCCGTTTATATATAAACCCTCACAAAAAGTTCCGCAATTCAAGTTTAAAGGTGCTCCTGTAAAGTGTCAGATATTGCCCAATCAATCCTGTACCAAAATCATTGTATGATATGTCCAAATGATGTGTGAAAGTTTCATTGAGAAAGGACACTGCTTTCCTGGTTAAAAAAGTGAAAATGTGCGTCAGCTTTTACAACGATTTACTGTATGGCGTTTATGAGGTTTATGACCGTTCATTAACGCTCTTGAGCTGAATGATAGATATCGTCATACTAAATGGGCATTTGAAAAAATCTAACCCTATTCTATTCTTCTCTTACCATAAGCTACACAACACGGTAGAAGAGAAACGTGGAAGCTCAAATTTATTTTTGTGGAGTTAGACACTTTACAGGTGCACTTTTAGCGATCATATCTCTCCTATTACTTTATTACCGTTCATGAATGTGGTTAGGGTTAGGGTTGAAAAGCTTGCATTCTTGACATTTGCTATGAATATTTTATCATAGAATGTGCATGATACCCGAATATGGGGCAAAGTCAAAAGTGAAATGTTGCAAAATGCATTGATATTGTCAACAGTGTACCCTCCTTTTGTTGGGAGAATAAAGTGTTCTGAACGGTCAGAAGATATACCCACTGTTATAGGTAGGAAGTAACACATTAGTGGGAAACGAAGAGGCGTTAATTAGTCGGAAATGAGTCATGGTGACTAGATGTGAAAGGAAGTTAGTTACTACCGATGACGACGTCAAGGTGTGGAAATAATAATGGTCATATCCATTGTCTAATTAGTAGGAATGATGTGTCTTACTTCCATTCCTACCTATATTCTTTAGGCTGTGATTGGCTGAGTAATTAATGAAGTGTTTCGTGATCGTGATTGGTGGAGGAATATTTAGTATGCTGTGATTGGTTGATGGGAAAAGAGGGTTGGTGCGTGGGGGTGAGTGGAGAGGGTATTTATGGTGAGACAGTTGGTGGTGAAAAGTCATTCTTGAACCCTCTTTGGAACAGACATTACTTTTCTAATTTATTACATGTTATGTGTGAAATTTTACAGAGTTGTTTTATTATTACATTTTTGATTGTATGTTTATTTAATTGAAAATGAGTAATTAATGAAGTGTTTCGTGATCGTGATTGGTGGAGGAATATTTAGTATGCTGTGATTGGTTGATGGGAAAAGAGGGTTGGTGCGTGGGGGTGAGTGGAGAGGGTATTTATGGTGAGACATGTTTATATATTTACATTTAATAATCATTTAGGTTACACATGTTTTGTCCAGTATTCAATAATTATTGCAAAATATCACTCATTGGTTAAAACAAATAAGTATTAGAAGACTAATACAAATGTCTGAAGGCAAAGAGTCCATGTTTTATATCACATAAAATGTAATAAATTAGGAAAGTAATGTCTGCAAAATATCACTCATTGGTTAAAACAAATAAGTATTAGAAGACTGATAAAAATGTGTAAAGGCAAAGAGTCCATGTTTTACATCACATAAAATGTAATAAATTAGGAAAGTAATGTCTGCAAAATATCACTCATTGGTTAAAACAAATAAGTATTTGAAGACTGATAAAAATGTGTGAAGGCAATGAGTCCGTGTTTTACATCTGCAGCATCTTGCTCTTGATGAAGTGGCGTACTTGAGTGTTCTTCAAGTCCTTTCGAAAGAATTGCTCGAGTTGGCTGCCTAAGAAATCAAGGTCTTCATCAAACATGTCCTTGGTATGTACACAGTGTCTACAAAGTGCCAGTATTCAGAGTATGTGATCCTCTCAACAGTGGGTATATCCTCTACGGTCATGCGTTAATGTCAATGGCGTATTATCTTTTTTTTTGGAGGATGAAATGTGTCTTTATGATTTTGAGGTGGTGCAATAACGTTTGAGTATGTTGTTAGCAAGATTTAAAATGTTTTATTGACTGATGAAGAAATTATCTTTATGTTTGACTTTTACACAAAGTATTGCAAGTTTGTCAGTTTTCCCAGTTTACACAAAATCCACCATAATTACAGTACAAACGTCACTTGTCATTGTCCAAACAACAGAAGAATTCATTATTGTATTCATGATCACTTCAAAATTATTCCATTCTCCAGGGGAAATGATAATACGCCATTGACATCATGCATGATCGCCTCAACATCATTCAAAATATTCTCCCAATGACATGACAAATCATATTGACAATATCAATGCATTTTGCAACATTTCACTTTTGACTTTGCCCCGTATTCGGATGTCATACGAATGTAAAGGGGTAAAACTAAGCTTTCCAATGATACCACATTCATGAACGGTAATAAAGTACCTAATAGGAGAGATATGCAGATCTGCACCCTTAATTATGAGCCAGCACCCTACAGGGTGCTGCTACTGTTACAACGGCTTACCATGTTCTTATGATTTCTTCGGTTGAGAAGGGCGTTGAGACCATCTTGTTGGTCCTAGCCTCATCTACACGTAGGCAAAATTTCAAGGCCGAATTCGAATTGATTAGGAAAATATGTATCAATAAAATAAGTGAATGAACTGTTTTTAGCGCTTTCTGTCAAAATTTAATTTACAGTAAACATAATTTGCTATTTAATGCTAGCACTTTGACTATTTATGTTCGCTCCTGTCTATCAAGAACTTTCTGAACTTATTTTTGCTACAACTCACATTTTATTAATAGTATAACTACATGCCATGTTGTTTAATTCTCGCAATTTTACATCAAGTAACGATTTCCTCCCGCGATGGTTGCGAAACTGGTCGTTAACCCATTTTGGGGTGAGCATTCTCCACCTCCACGTGCATGTGCGGGGCATGTGCGTGTAATCATGTATGTGTGTGCGCATGTGGTGATGGTGGTGTGATGTATGTGTGTGTTTATGCTTAGTCCTATGTGTGTGTATGTGTAAGTGTGTGCCTGTGAGTGTACATGTTGAGTCTGTGTATGCGTGTATGTGTGCGGCTATGCGCCTTTGCTTGCTTGTGTAAGTTTGAGTAACCTATGTGTGTATGTGTGATGTGTGTATGTGTGTACTGGCTGTGCGTACGTGCACGTGTAGGTGGGAATGTAAGTTTTGACCTCGTATCTCTTTCATCGTTGGGCGAGATCATTTTATTTATAAGTATGCTCATTTAGATTTATAATTGATTGAATAATAGTAGTTCCTCTTATAGACCTTGATTGAGCATATTTAGTATATGATATATTTGTGCAATATCCATGCTTATATTTATTTATGCAATGTATTCAATTATGCCAATACAATAACGCAATCAACATTACTGAAAGCAAGTGTGAATGTGTGCGGTGTATACAGGTGGGTCAGGGTGTATGTGTATTTGAATGTTGTCTGGGTTCTAGCGTGTGTTTATTCATTTGTTTTGGGTTCTAGTGAGTGTTTATTTATTTGTGATCGTGCGCATCTTGGTTGAATGTGTATACTTGTATGTTTGGGTTAGTATGCATGGGTGCTTTCGTGAGTGTGTGCATTCGGGGTGCATGCATGTGCATGACTTGTGTGCGAGTTAGCGGTGTGCGAAAATGTGTAATAATTACGTCAAAATGTATGCGTGGTAAATGTGTATTACATGCGCATGTGTCTGGCTTTTGATTGTCCACATGACTGTTTGAATATACAGTGTGTTCGTGTGAGTGTGTGTCAGAGCCGTATTGTGCGTGTTATTGTGTATGTTCCTCGTGTGTCGGTTTTTTTTTTTTTTTGTGTTTATCTTTGTCCGTGTTTTTTTTTTTTTTTCTTCTTTCTTTACAGCGTGACCGTGTGTGTGATTCCGTTTGTGCCTGATAACCATAAACCTCAATAGAAACCTACATGTTTACTTCATACATGTATGTACTATTCTTATAATGAATAATTGAATCAACCAATTTTACTCTTAATATATTTCAATTTGTATAGATGTACTCATGTAATTATTTGCATTATATTTATCTTTGTTTGTATTTGCATGTAAACTGGCCGCAATTCGGTCTCTTGACCGCGATGGCAGTATTTTAATAAACCTTTAATAAATAAAATAAATAAATAAATAAATGAGAAGGGCGCTAAGTCCCCCGGTGATTCACGTGATTATTATTGACGCGCATATTAAAACCAGCAACCTTTTAGAAAGGCTTGGTACGAACAGTCACGTTCACGTCACGTTCACGTCACGTTCACGGTTCTGTACCTTTTGTGAAACAGGTCACCCAAATCTACAAACAGTCACGGTAAAGTGACCCAACAATTTGTCGTTTTCCATGCCGGTAAAACTCGAATCGTCACGTCTACCAAAACGTGACGTGAGTGTTTAATCATTATTTGTAAACGTGAAAGCGCTTGTTACTAAGACTAGTAATGACGTCATCCAGAATATTCTCGACGACACTACTTTTCCTTTTTGTGCGAGTGAATTCCTATGGGGATTGCGTGTTTAAGGATTTGTCGCAGCGCACACAAAATTGTATGTAAGTGATCTGATGCGTCGCGACGATATCGACGAGATTCGAGAGCGAGGCCGAGGCACAGTTTGACGACGCGGCGATCGAGTAAATTGCAGGCTAGGCGCCGGATATTTTCGATGATACAAAGTGAGAATGTGAGTATAGTTTGGTATATCATTATTCTTTTCTAGCTGTTACGAGGACATGCCATATGCCCAAGCCCAAGGCTCGACACGGCTATGGCTGCATGAGCCATGTGCAAAGATTGCCACTGCATATCCGGCCTACCCAGGGCCTAGGCCATCATAGCATGCAAGCTAGCACTGCCACTGCACTCTGGAATTCACTGGCTGCCGTCAATAATGATAAGGCAGATATCTAGTGCATAAAATAGCCTTGATTACGAAGTCCTGCCAGGCTTTGGGCCATAGCCGTGTCGAGCCGTGGACTTGGGCATATGGCATGTCCTCGTAACAGTTTGACAAGTATAATGATATACCAAACTATACTCACATTCTCACTTTGTATCATCGAAAATATCCGGCGCCTAGCCTGCAATTTACTCGATCGCCGCGTCGTCAAACTGTGCCTCGGCCTCGCTCTCGAATCTCGTCGATATCGTCGCGACGCATCAGATCACTATATATATATATATGCATGCACGCAATGAAACGTACCTGTGCAAGGCGCGGCGATTACGACTACCCGCCCCCCCCCCCCCCCCCCCCCGCTGACAGGATTTTATGAACCGCTAGGTCCTGGTCCTGTTGGAACCGGTCCTGGTCTAGGCTTCGAAAAAATATTACGAATAAACCTACCCCCCCCCCCCCCACCGCTGACAGGATTTTTTTTTTTTTCAACTACTGGGTCCTGGTCTAGGTTCAACATTTTGGGACTGGTCCTGGACCAACATCACATTTTTTGACAAAAACCCCCTTGAAAATATCGTGGGTTCGCTAGTGATTTTGTTGCCCCCCAATTTGTCCGACCACGCTACACCACTGAATTGTATTATTACACACAAGTAATCAATACGTGTAGAAAGTTATTTTGCTCAAACCTATTCGTTAAAATTATTTCGCTATTTTTATAAAGGGGGACTTTCATTTGTTGTTGTTTTTATTACATGTTTGTTTTTTGTGTACGTATAATTTGCGTGTATGGGAGGGTATAACTAGCTACCATTGTGTCTGGGTGTGCATGCATTTGTCTAGCTGTGTCATTATCATCCTTTGATAAGTGTATGCGCTTTTCCTTACACCATACACGATACTTTATTATATAATTTTATATTTTATTGTACATTATATATTTGTACATTTCATTGTATTAGTTTCACTAGCATTAGCTGCATCATTAGTACACTGAGTAATGGTAGCAGTGGCCGCACACATGTTTGTTTTTTTTCAAAGGGAAAGGAGAGGGGGTTATTTCGTCAGCCAAATTTCTTTGAGCCGGGGGGGGGGGGGGTTAGCTGTAGATATTTGGAGTGAATTAAAAACAGCCAAAACAGTATTTTGGGGGTACACCCCCCCCCCCCCCCCAACCCGCCCCCATGGGTACGCCTATGAATGGTACATTTTCATTCATTCATTCATTTCACATACTAGTAATCTATACGACATCTTCGGCCCGAACCAGCTATTTTGCCATTGGTCTCTTCTCAATGACAATTTACGTTATTTTTTAAAACGCAAGTGGCAATTTACGTGAGCTTTCGCAGATTGCATATAGCAGGTCAACAAATTGTTGGGTCACGTTACCCTACACTTCGTAGATTTGGGTGACCTGTTTCACAAAAGGTACAGAACCTGAACGTGACGTGAACGTGACTGTTCGTAGATTTGGGTGACCTGTTTCACAAAAGGTACAGATCCTGAACGTGACGGAACGTGACGTGAACGTGACTGTTCGTACCAAGCCTTTTAGAAAAGGGCTTTAAGATAGTTTTCAACCTAAACAAAGTAAGTTTGGGGTATTTCTAGCTATCATTTGAATATTTTGAGAAGTCTTTATAATTCTTCATATATAAGGGACAGGTTCCATTCAGGCAAAATGAAGCAAATTCGCATTTTGGGTGTACAGAGTGAGAAGGGCGCTAAATACATAACGCCATAACGGGTGCAAAAAATGGACAATTATGTTTCGAGTGAAAAGGGCGTTATTATTTCATGATAAAAATCATTGCTTTTTGATATTTTTGCCTAATCGAGTATTTTGTATGATTATGATTATTCTCCATGCAGTGTAATGCATTAAACGCGAAAATTCCCAGAAAAAAAAAGTGAAGTTTTGTTTTTAATTTTTGAAAAAGAGAAGGGCGTAAAAAGTATCCAGTAACTCTGTAACATTGTTCTAAAAGTGGTATTTGAAACTTCAGTATTATACCAGTTTCAGTGTCAGTTTCACCTGAATAAAAAAATTATTCACAAAGAGTATTGTTTACCTAGATGCCTAGTGAAAAAGTAAAAACTGATGTTGGATTTTGTCGTCTGCTCCTGATTCTCATAAACCTAGCATATGAAAAGCTTGATCAGGACGCTGTTTATTCAATCATCAATCTCTCCATAAGGATGGAGAGATTTTAAAAATTAAAACCCATTTCATTTTTCTCTTTCGATTAGCAATATATACCATGATTTGGGTCGAATTTGATATTGTTAGTGGCTAACTTTAAGTACTTCATACCCCAACTGGGCGCGTGAAAAGTGCGACTTCGTTTAATGTGTTGAGGGCGCTAATTGAATACTTGATTATAGAAACGATCCAAGTCCAATTTTGGGCCAAATTGAGTTAAACATGGGAAATGCTTATACTGTTGCTTATACATGGGCCCATCTTGTATATAAAAGATAAACCTTAATTCCCCCCCCCCCCCCCCCCTCCTCCCCCCAGAAGTGCTAAAATTGAGTGAGTGAAATCTATAGAATGTAAGATTGACCCAAGTGCAGGACTTGGGCCAGTCTTACATTCATATTATAAAGCCCTCTCGCATCACTCCTTGTCTAAGCTTACTAAGCTTGTCTAAGCTAAATTGCTGTTGCATTGTTTTAACAGATGAATTTTAACTGAGTTCAATCTTACAATTTTTTGTGAACAATACAGTGAAACAAAACAATAAAGTGATTCCTTGCATCTTACATACATGAAATGCCCATATTTTCCAGTTATGTAGTTTGTATATTAGCTATTTAATAATAACGATGAATTGGAGACTTTCATGAGTCATGACCAAGTATTGGGGCATGATGTGATATGGTGCACGTTTTCGGTGCGCAGTGAGTCAGAAAAGTGTATATTCTGAATTTAGGAGCACAAAGAAGTTATGGCTTTTGAGGGTGCTGCAGTGCAGATTGAAAAGTAAATGAGTAATGTTACCATCCTTGCTGGTCATACATGTAGTTTGCATAGTACTATGGAAGATTAAAATGATAATGTTGACTCGCATGTATTGTGTGTGTGCGTGTGTGTGTGTGTGTGTGTGTGTGTGTGTGTGTGTGTGTGTGTGTGTGTGTGTGTGTGTGTGTGTGTGTGTGTGTGTGTGTGTGTGTGTGTGTGTGTGTGTGTGTGTGTGACTTTCGGATGCAAGGGGTCAGGGTGTCTAGAAAATGTGTTAAACATGTATAGTACTTGTTTTTGCAAGTTTCTTCATGGTTGGCATTAACACCTACATGCACACGCATTTATCATACGCACACACACACACACACACACACACACACAATGTATGTTAATGAAAAACAATATTGTTATATTACATGTTTACGTTTGTGGGTGTTCTTTGGAAAAATACACAAATATAAAATGTATCTCCCATTATGACAAAACAGTAAAATATTCACTTTTGCATGCACACCTGTGACTCCGTTTGTGTACATTGTGAACATGACCATGGAGCCCAAATTTGTAGGCTAATTTATTAAAGGGATACCTATAAAGTGTCAGATATTGCACAAAATGACATTTGAGACTTCAATTCTATATTCATATCATTGTAAAATACAATTGAAAGATTTGTGAAAGTTTGAAAGAAAACGAACACTGTTTACCTAGGTAAAAAACTAATATTGAGTTCATATTTTATCACCGAATACTGATGGCCTGTCGTAGATTTGTCGCAGTAATAATCATCCGTTTAACGATATCCGCACCCGTGTATGTTTACAGACGGTACAGAATTCATGGAATTTGCGCGCGGTCGGCTCAAAGTTCAGTCGGGTCGGGAATGTTTCCCACGCGCGCTGGCCGGACGTGTTCAGCTACGGCAATTAACTTTTTATCAAAAGCGTTAGCTAACGCTTTTGAAATAATGATTTTCAATGATAATTATCTTCATACAAAAGGGACATTTGAAAAATCTAACCCTATTTTATT
Organism: Echinarachnius parma; assembly: GCA_037951105.1. Lineage (NCBI taxonomy): Eukaryota > Metazoa > Echinodermata > Echinoidea > Clypeasteroida > Echinarachniidae > Echinarachnius > Echinarachnius parma. The sequence goes on along the minus strand of JBAMJV010011936.1, from coordinate 7,735 downwards.
CTTCTCTTACCATAAGCTAAACAACACGGCAGAAGGCAGAAGAGAAACGAGGAAGCTCCAAGTATTTTTCGTGGAGTTAGACACTTTACAGGCATGCCTTTAAAAGTTTTCCCATCATCATTCATAAACTATACCGTATAATATTCAAGTTGTTAAATAAGCATTAATGTCTATATCGAAGTTACAAAGTTGGATACCGAACCTCTTGAGGTTTACAAGTGCGTTTTGAAAATTTGTGGTTGGTTTCATAATTTTCATATTTTAACATGATTTGTGGGTGCTATAATCAACGGATCAACCCCAAATGTAGAATTACATGCACATCACCCACTAATGTAAAAATGTGAAAATGTGTGCGTCGTCATCTGTAATTAGATAGCGTGTATGCGTGTTTCCGTTTGTTGCTAGTTTCATTGTTTGTGCGTGCATGCAATATTGTGAAGGTGCTGTAGGCTATTTTTGCACCATTTTTAAAAACATTTGTGGGCGACGTTTGCGAATTATTTCTACATTAGTCGGCGTTTCTACATTTGTGGTCGCTGTTCAATTGCTACATTAGTGGTTTATTTTTTACATTTGTGGTTGATGTTCTTCTACATTTGTGGTAATTTCTACATTTGTGGTTGATGTTCTTCTACATTTGTGGTCGTTTCTATATATTTGGATATTTCTACATTTGAGGGGTCAACAAGAGCCGCTCCTACGGGTCTCATATTTTCACCCCCGCTCCGGCCTTCCAAACCCCCGCTCCTAAGACACCCCCGCTCCTAAGTCCCTGTTTTGACACAACCCCACTACTTAGACCACTTTTTTGAAGTTGGCTGAAGCACATCCCCGCTCGTAAGACCCACGTGTTGAGGCACACCCCCGCTCCTAATACCCACGTTTTGAGACAACCCCGCTCCTTAGACCCTTGTTTAGAATTTGGCTGAGGCACACACCCGCCAAAAGATAATTAGAGTACCCCTTCCCCCCACCCCCGGGGTGCTGGGCTGGGCGATCAACCATTTGTTTGTACTCGACGATCCTAGTATACATGGTAAAAGTAGGACTGAAAATTTTCTACAAATATTACCGTTACACAAAGATAACATACATCATCAACAACTTGTATTGTTCCATGAAATATACAGACTATGATATTTATCTTTGCTATGGTTAATAAACAAACAATGAGCTGATTTGACAATAACAATCCCCCGAGGGGGGGGGGGGGGTGGGCACTCGAATTATTTTTTGACGGGGGTGTGCCTCACGGAATCCTAAAATGGGGGTCTTAAGAGCTGACTACAAGCACAAAATATAGGGTCTTTGAAGCTACCAAAGACCTACGGAAACCCTCATATGGGGGTCCAAGGAGCTGACTAGAAAAAGAATAATGGACAAACGGCGACACGAATTCATGGGTCTATTGGGCGGCTCCTGTTTTTCTCATAGATGTAAAGAGCGGCTATTTTGTTTAACTCGTAGTACAGAGAGCGACTTTTTAATTTATAGGTCTTTAGTGATAACTTACAAGATTTAGTTACTAAAATTCAGTTTGACGACAACTTTACTTTCAATTTAAAAGCCATTTTACGTTGGTCTTGACGCTTTATATAATTATGAAATAAGCAAATTTGCTAAATGTCTTTCAAACGTAAATACAATGGAATGGGGTATATATGCTTCCGAAAAAATGCAACAAGGGTTTTTAGATCATCAGTTAAATACAGTGAGCAACGATGGCAGCGTTTGGTTCCCCCTCTAAAACCAAGTATTATTCATGTTTTATTTATTCATTATTCATTCTCTCTGTGGAGTATTCCAGCCAGGTAAATGTGTGCTTAATAAGCATATGTTATACAAATAATACACGGTCTAGAGTGCGTTGTGTAAATGCAGCGCACGGGAGGTTTTGTTAAATGTGCGCAGCACACGAGGCGTAAGCCGAGTGCGCATGCGCACATGTAAACAAACCGAGAGTGCGATGCATTTACATGACGCACGATAATAAGACTGTTTGTTTATTTTGCTGGATTATTTGAAACAGACTTGCCACAATAAGTAACCCAGTCTGTTTACTCTGTAGAGTGTGAATTTATTAGGAATTTACATAATTCATCATCACTACTGCACTCACTAACGGATTTCACTCTGCAGCAAAATGCTCTGTCAGAGTAACTTAGTAATATCAAACTACCATACAATTTACGAAACTGCCAAGTACATGTATTTACTACGGAACAGATAATTTACAAAACGAAGGCATTTTCCATCTTTTCACGATCACCGTCGCGAGTTTTTACTTCAATCTAGATCGAAACAACGTAAACAAGCACTGTGACGTCACAGCCGTGCAAAAATACTGCGCAACAAAAAGTGAAATCGTCACATGACAGGATTTAACCAATCACATTACTGAATTTACCGGAGCCGTTTTATAATCTGCTGTAATACCCTTAGAGGGAAAATCGTGACACGGTGGACAAAATCATAAATTTGTTCAGCAAAGCTTCGTCCTTGATGTAAGAATGAGGGAAAAAGTGGTTGCTACAAAAAAATCTGATGACGGGATCATGTTCAAAAAGGCAGCCATCTTGGATGTCCAGGTTAATACATGTTTTTTCCACCCAAAATAATATAAAGCGTGTATGAATTTGTTTGTAACGGTTTATGGCAGTATGCAGCATCATAAAATACATACCTAACATTTAAGAACATCGCACTTCCGAAAAGCTGATTTTTATTCAAAATGGCCGCTCAGTATCTTCAAAGTGCCATACTTCTGTATATTATACATCCCACAGATGTAATTGTGATGTCTACCCCCACGTTTTGTGGGGATATCAAGCAGTTCATTGAGAATAGTAATAGCGCAATTCAGTAATTAGAAGCCACAACGATCCAAGATCGGTGTCAAAAATGGCCGGCCATTTTCACAAAGTGCCATAATTCTGTTTTTACACATCACAAAGTTGTAATTTTTTTTGTCTACCCCCCACATTTTGAGGGTCAAGCAGTTTATTGCGAATAGCAATAATGCATTTCAGTAATAAAAGGGCTAACAAAATCCAAGATGGCGTCTAAAATTGCCGCCAATTTATCAGCCAGTTCAGAGCAGCATCTTGTTTGTCTGATGAATCTTCTCAAAACCATCAGGAAAACATCGGAGAGGACCACATGCTATACTATCTGATCCAGCCTCGATGAAGGATAGTGAGGGCTATAGACCTTGATCGGAACAACTCATTTTGGGTCAGAAGTCTGCTTGCTCCTTTGGTAGCACATTCTAGCCTACTAATGGCAGTGCTGTAGGACTCGAGAGTCCGGACTCGGAAATCGAGCCCGGTCTCGAGTCCGTATTTCTCGGGACTCGGACTCGGACTCGAGACAAAAAGACTCGGTCTCGGACTCGGACTCGACCAATGTGACTCGTGACTCGGGCCGAAAATCGGGCCGAGACCGGCAACGAAACCGGCACTTTTTCCGTTTTCCCACGTTTATTTATAGTTCATAAAATTACCCAGCGCAAAGCAAAAGCAAACCGTTGTTCTAGCGTACCTTGCTCACTTGAGTGGCATTCTGGAAAATGATCGTAACATCGCCTCAACAAGCTATTATATGCCTAACTAGACGTAGATATTAGTCGTGTTATGTTTTGGAACAACGTAAGACACAGTCAAGTATAACGGCCCAGACCGTGAATTAATTTACGAAAGCCCTAGCTGAAGCGACTAAGCGATACATATTGCATACATGTGTGTACCGCGCGCGGTGTGTACGTGTGCAAAGTACATTACCCGGTATCCTCAGCTAGGCTACCGCTCGCGCTAGTAAAGCTGCTGCTGCTATAACGGCGGCAGCGCGCGAATAACGAAAACAAAAAACAATCAACATACTGATGCTTGCATTGCATCTTCAATCAACCAGTTATTCAACAATCAGGAGTTTGTTGATCGTTCAACAAAGAAAAAAACATCAAGCAAAATGTACATTTTGCAGAACGCACACGACCATTACATATGCACAACAAAATTTACAACAACCGATACTTACAAGCAAACATTTAACAACAATATTTGTTATTCATTTTGTTAAAATGTGAAGTAGCATGCCTTTACTCTTAATCAGTATTCAGTAATACACTATACATACTCCAGTACTGACATACTCTGATTGTAATAACTTATGGTAATTCCATGAAAATGTCTACAATATGGGCAACATTTCATTGGGCTTTAAAAATAGAGTTAAAATATATAAATTCTAAATTAATTCAGACATATAGAGAAACTGACCAGAAATATATTGTGATTAAAAGAGGGCAAAGAAAATGGGATTCCAACGGGATTCGAACCCGAGACCTCCGGATTGCTAGACCGGTGCTCTTCCGACTGAGCTATAGAAAACCCTAGACGATGCTCGTCCCTGAAACCCCTTAATTATCATTTGAGAATGGTCAGAAACTATTATAAACCTGACATAAAACCCAAGGATACAAATACACTTGGGGATATATGCGAGGGATCACCGAAGCGATATATACATTCTCTGACAAAGGAAGTTTACAATGAACCAGACAACTATTTATGTTATAAAGAGTTCACTGTAAGGCATTTATCATAATGAAACTGATGTGTCATGAAAAAAATTGCAATTTAAGATTTTCCCCGTTGGGACTCGGACTCGGACTCGGACTCGGATGGCTGGGACTCGGGACCTCGGACGTCCGGGACTCGGACTCGGACTCGGACTCGACTCGACTCCAGGGACTCGGACTCGGACTCGGGACCTCGGATAGGATGGACTCCACTACGGTACTGACTAATGGGCTAAGCCTGGCCAGAAGGACACACCTAGAACAGTTTGTAGGATGTGCACAGAAGAGAGATGGGATGGTAGCTTGCAGGGTCGTTCGCAGGTTTTACATGGGGTTCAACCGATATCATTAAGAGGGCATTAATACTGGTCGACATAATGTCTAAATCATATATGAATCGTAAAACCCAAGTTTGCATCACCAGTGGATCAGTTTGGGGTTACTGTATTGCAGGCGCGCCCGGAAAGCAGTTTTGGATTGGGGGGGGGGGGGTGGGGGGTGCAAAACCCAAAGGGGGCTCACGATTTATGTGTTTAGGGGCTCATGCCAACCACACACCACAGGAGGGTTGCCCCCCTCCTACGGTCTAGGGAGCTTTTGAATTTTGGGACTTGAATTTGTGCAATCTGGTGCATAAAAACATTATCCAACAACATAGATTACAGCCAAAAATGAGTCCCGAGGGGAGCGAAGCGACCGAGGGCTGTGGCAGAGCAGAGGGGGGAGGGTTTGGAGGGGGTATCCCCCTCCACGGGGAAGATTTTGCATTTATATACTTGAAATGGTGCAATCTGGTGCATACAAACATAAACCATATGCCACATTTGTTTGATCCAACATCATAGCTTACAGCCAAAAATGAGTCCCGAGGGAGCGAAGCGACCGAGGGCTGGGGCAGAGCCAGTGGGGGGAGGGTTTGGGAGGGTGTATCCCCACCCTCCCACGGGGAAGATTTTGCATTTATATACTTGAAATGGTGCAATCGGGTGCATACAAACATAAACCATATGCCTACATTATGTATGATCCAACAACATAGCTTACAGCCAAAAAGAGTCCCGAGGAGGAGGGGTTTGGGAGGGGGTAATCCCATCCCACGGGGAAGATTTTGCATGGTGCAATCTGGTGCATAAACTTAAACCATATGCCACATTATGTATGATCCAACAACATAGCTTACAGCCAAACATGAGTCCCGTGGAGCGAAGCGACCGAGGGCTGGGGCAGAGCCAGAGGGGAGGGTTTGGGAGGGGGTATCCCCCTCCCACGGGGAAAAATTTTGCATTTATTTACTTGTAATGGTGCGATTTGGTGCACATCACACAAACAGCAGGGCAATAATAGCCTACACAGGAACTACGTGGACCGGTAACAGAAAAACCCACCTCAGACGTAGGCCTACCTACCATACGCAAGTTACACAAACAAACTGAGATAATTTGTTTGCGCGCGAAGCGCGCAGCGAAAACTTTAAATGGATGTATAATATTTTCTTTCTTTCTTTCTTTCTTTTTTTCTTTTTTTTTTTTTTTTGAGGGGGGGGGGGAGGTTTTTTTTTTTTTTGGGGGGGGGGGCTAAAAAAACGCGTTTTGCCCCCCCCCCTACTTTTTGGATTGGGGGGGCGGCCGGGCCCCCCCCCCCCCCCCCCACCCTGCCCCCACTTCCGGCGCCTATGATAATCACGGACGATGCGTTCATCCTAGACAAATGGTAGTCTTTCTCTGCAGACCGCCATGGACCAATGCCTTAGTATGGTGATGCGTTTACATATTTTTAAAAATTTCTGAACATGTTGGTGGAATGGACTACTCAAAATGATACCTTTCAATTATAAGAATTTTATTTTAGGCTCGTGGTACCCTTTAAAATTAGTTATCCCTTTAGAGGAATAATGTTGATTTTTAAAGGTCAAAATTATAAACGGTAGCTGCGACCGTTCAATTAGTCTAGCATCTGCAGAACCTTTATTGTATTTCATGGTTTTACTTGATGTTCAAAAACCAATTAATGACTTTATTTTTAGGCACAATCAACATGATAAAGGTTATTCAATCAGATTGTTAATGTTAGAGGGGTGATTTGTCCTTTAAAGGGATCTAGTCACTTTGTTGACATGTGCAAAAAGTGATGAATGGTTGATGCAATGTATATTTTTGTTATATCATATGTATCGGGCAACGATCTGTCTTGACGATGACCCCCCACCCCGACCCCCCCCCCCCCCCCCCCCCCGCTTACACGACTCAACCACCAGTGGTCTCGGATTCGGTCACCCTTGGCTGCAGTCCAGTTTTGTAAATTACGCACTCCCCTCGACAAAATCCTGGCTACGGGCCTGTGACATACCTAATATAATCTAATTCACTAAAAGCAACTTATTAAACAGGGTGAGATGCCCATTTAATTATAATAAATACTCGACAATTATTTTATTTGTTTTAAACTGATGCCGTACATTGATAGTGCAATTACCGACTTTTATCATGATTGGACAATAACACACGCCGGCGATATCCACTTCCAAAAATTGATTACGGTAATAGCAAGTTATGAATAATTAATATTAGTACAATAGGCATATAATTCCATTACAATTACTAATAAGAGTGGAGTAAAACGTTGTTACAGGCAACAAAAAACACAACATTTGTTTAATCCTATATATTTAACCCTTTAACTATGGGAACCTGGAGGGCCCCTGCATTGCTTTATGGGCATTGCGAAATCTAGTATAGAATTTGTTAAGATACATATTTTCCACTTTTTCAGCCCCCCAAAAATAAAGCGAGATTAGTGTCGGATATTGAAACAATTGCATTCATGAGCTAGTCTGAGAAATTGGGACTTAAAATCCCATGAACTGCTAAGGGCCACTTTTCGGACCTAGAGCCCCAAAATCCTATATAATGTAACTTTTTTCTTAAAGGGATACCTTCTTGTAATTTCAAAACATTTTATTTAGTTGAATCATATTTTGTACTTTAAAAAAAAAAAAAAAAAAAAAATTATGTTCTATTGAAAAGTGATATTTTTACAGCAAAAAATTATGTCAAAATTTGTACCAACATTTTTCGGTACCACAACAAAATGAGCATGTGGGACTACACAGACATTTTTGACGTGGATCACAAAAACTTCCATACTATTATCTCT